>PVJC01054221.1:0-10571 GCA_004026665.1 Murina feae | reverse complement strand
CAGTCATGAGTAGGTGCATGTTTCCTTTTCAAACCGTCCTGCTGGGCAGGGGTTTATGTTTTATGGACAGAGAGAGAGAGAGAGAGAGAGAGAGAGAGAGATATCCTCACAGTACCCAGCACCATGCGGGCACCTAGGGGGCCTAGCGACTGGGCCTCAGAAATGCAACATGCTGTTGCCATGGCACACCCCACGCTCAGCCTCGCCCACAGCAAGGCAGACGGGAGGTCACCTCCGCTGAAAATCCGCTCCTGGACGTGGGGAGGTCAGCTTTCCTACACTCAGCCGTGTGAGCTCAGCCTGCTCAGCGGCAGCGCCGCAGGAAAGGGGTAGCTGTTGCAGAATGAGGGGCTGAGCGTGCAGTGAGCAGGCAGACAACGTGAGGCAGGGCCAGGGGAGCCTTGGGCCGGCCTCTGCATTGCTCTACCACCTCTAATAGGGTGCTTCATGCTCAAGGCCATCTTCCCTTTCTACCCCCCCAAAAAACGACCCCCAAAAGTTCTGATGGAACCCACACCAACGGGACAATGAACAAAAAGGGCCTGGTGAGAGGCTCCGTCCCCTGGGAGAGGCTGACACGCGTGACATACCTCTCCCTAGAAATGTGCGTGGGCACACAATTTTGCATGAAGTTTAAGGGGGTAAACCGATTCAGGGATATACTGGATGGCATCAGAGGCCTTAAACCATGGCTCTGCCACTTGGGCGAGCGACTGGGTGAGGTCCAGCCTCTCTGAGCTTCGTCCCTCTCATCTCTGAAAGGAGGGAGAGCACACCTGCCAGGCTGCTGTTCATTAACTGTGCTGAGACCAGCGCTGCCAAGAGAAGGGGTGGGTGGGGTAGAAAGTGGCAGCCGGGGGAAGGAAGGCCTACTCTTGCACGAATTTCGTGCATGGAGCCTCTAGTTTATAATAAGAGATATTTGCTCTTCCTCCCCAGTCCTGGCACAGAGCTCCCCAAATCCTGGGGGTTTCCCAAAGGATGCAGGGATTTTGTTGTGTTAATGAGGCGACTGTAGAAAGTCCCTAGGCAACCTGAGGGTGGGGCTGGTTGCCAGGGAAACCAACCCAGAGAAGGAGAGTTAGAACTTCCGGTCCCATCCCCGAGCCTTTGGGGAGGGGAGAGGGCAAAAGATCGAATTAATCGCCAGGGGCCAATGATTTAATCCATCGTGACTACGAGAAGAAGCCATAAAAACCCAAGAGGACAGGGCTCTTTAAAAGGGGAAGGCAACAGTGTAAAAGCAACCACCACACCAGTGGTTCTCAAAGTGGGGTCCCAAAGTGGAAGCCCTGGGAATCTGTTAGAAATGCACATGCTCACACCCCACCCCAGACCTCCAGACTCAGGGGGTGGATGCAGGGATCTGTGCTTTAACAAGCCCCCGGGTGGTTCTGGTCAAGTGTGAGACCCACTGCACTAGGCTACCGACGGGCAGGGTCAGGAAGGGAGTGAGCAGTGTGGCTGGAGGAGGCCAGGGTGCCTGCAGGTCTGAGGCCATGACTCATCTGTGTCTCTCAAGCAGCAGGACTGCTGTCCCGTTCAGGGAAAGGCCTCTCTCAGCTCTGGGGTGGCCACAGTTGTTTTCTCCCCACCCTCCCCCTCCACACCCCTTACCCTTCGCGGTCGATGTGTGCCAGTGGCTGCTTGGGCGTGTGTCGGACCCTCCGGTGGAACTGAGTGAAGTCCAGCTTTTCAGGCTGCAGGTCCCAGGTGGCACCACTAGAGGGCGAGGAAGGGCAAGAAATGAGAGGCGAGCGGGAGGACACCAGCCCAGCCCAGGATGGAGCCCAATGGAGCCTGTGGTGTCAGCTCTGGGGACTGCCCAGCAGGGGTGTGTCTGGAACCTGCTCAGAGCCAGGCAGAGCGGAGCGATGGGCCACGCCACCCATGCCTCAGGGGTGCACACCAGGGCAGGAGCCCATTAGCAGCCCCTTCACAGGCTCTGTCCCCTCCTCCTGAGGAACCCTGGGCAACACCTGTTCTTCCAACCTGGTCCATCAGGAAACTTCTAGAGTCTAAGGCACTGAAAATCCCTCCATCCCCAGATTTCCCCGCTGCCAGCCCCACCAGATGTGACTTCAGCGGGGAGGGGGAGGTCCCCACCCACAGCTCTCTGTCCCGGCCCACCCAGGCTGCCTGGCACCTGGAGCCATCTCATCTCCTCTGCTCCTCCCCAGTCCTTTCTCTGCTCTTTTCTCCTCTTTCTTTTTTCCCTTCAATACTCTCTCCTCCTTCTCCTTCCCACGGTCTCTGTCTCTCCTCTCCTGACCTCCTTCCTCTTCACCCTCATGCTGTAAGCTACCTCACACCCCCCTGGTTTCTCCTGCTTCTTCATCAGTGAAACTCTCAGCATTTCCCCAAAGGCCCCCACAGGGCATCAGGACCCCTAAGCTGGGGTCCCAGCCGGAGCCACACGCCACACAGAAGCCGGGAGCTCACCTGAAGGAGTCGAACGTGTTGGCAGCCCAGATGTCTGTGCCCAGCATGTCCAGAGAGTTATCTTTGCTGCCGTTCTAGGAGGGGGGGCAGGGAGGAAAGAAAAGGGCAACATTATTTGCTTGGCCGGGACACTGAGAACAACAGGGGGCTGCAGAGGTCTCCCTGCCCCCTCGGTTGGTCATCCTGGGCAGCTGGGAGGACTCAGGTGGATGCCTAGCCTCTGCCCAGGCACGGCCATCGCCTGGATGGTGTTTGCCAGAGCTGTGCCATCGGGTACAGAAACGGCTCGGGCCTCGCCGCCCCAGCCCATGGCTCTCTCCTCCAAACCTCCACATGGACAAGCTGCCCCACAGCACACTGGAGGGTCCCTGTTGAGGTCGACTTCCTACTCCCTGAAATCAGGCAGCGCCGAGCAGGCCCCACTAAGGCTATGCCAGCACCTGGATTTCTGTCACCCAGCTCCCATCTCCACACTCAGATAGTTCCCGCGGGGCCCAGTCACAGACGGAAAACACTCTACTCACTCCAGCTTCCAGGATATGGCTTCTCTGCCCTCTCTGCCTCCACTCCTGTGGCCACCCCTCGCTCCCTAGCCCTGCTACCTGCCATCCATCCTCTCGCTCTTCAAAGGCAAAACTTCCCCCTCTGCCAAGGCTGAATGTGCACATGCCTTGCGACCCAGGCCTGTGCTCCCAGGTGTGAGCACACCCGAAATGTGGGCGGACACTCACCAAAAGCATGCAGCACAGAGGACATCCCGAATGCCCCCCGCTGACCACACAGACCCACCGTGGTGTGTTCACACACTGGACTATCACACCACAGTGAGGATCAACACGTTAACCAGCACAAATGGCATCAACAAACCCCACAAGCAGTGACATGAAGGAACCCACGGTTCATCCGTGGCCCCAAGTAGATTTTAAGCTCCTCGGCGGCTACCTTCCATCTGGTGCCCGCAGTGGCCCAGCGAGGCACACAGGACGTCCACCTCAGATGCCTGCCCACTGACTGCACAGCTTCTGCCCTGCAAGTGGAGTAGGCGCCGGCCAGCTGCCTGTGTGTCCGAAAGACTGACTCACAGGTTGTCAAGAACAATTTTCTGTCCTAGGGCTTCAGATCCAATCAAAGCCCTTGAAGCTGGAGAGTGCCTGGAGAGAGTTGTGGACATCAACCCTCAAAGTCTACAGCCCCCAACACACATGCACATGCACGCGCACACACGTACCACCTGTTCCCCAAATCCTTGTAGTGCCCAGAAAAAAATCAGAAAAGCCAGAGGGGCAGGAACCTGGGGACTGATGGACGCACACACAGGCGGACTGCAATCTGATTTCTGGAACTCAGCAGGAGCCAGATCCACCGCACCCTCCAAACCACCCCGAGCCGGCTCCCACCAAGGACCCTCACAGAGGAGAGGACAAGCTGAGGAGAGGAGAAGGTGCCCAGGGCTTGCTTGCTCCAGGCCCCCTGCCTCCTCGAACCTTCTGCTTGTGGCTTCAGAGGCCCCGCTTCCTCCGAGCACACGGGTAACGCTGTGTTGGTGTGCGCCTCGCACACAGGCCCGCCTGTGAAGGGCACAGGTAACACTGTGTTGGTGTGCGCCTCGCACACAGGCCCGCATGTGAAGGGCACAGGTAACACTGTGTTGGTGGGCGCCTCGCACACAGGCCGCATGTGAAGGGCTCGGAGGCCACACACAGCTCCCGAAGCCATGGGGCTATATTCCTTTTTGAGCCACTGTGGCCTCAGAGGAAAAAGCAAGTTTCTTTCCACCTCCTCCCCCAAGGCTTCTGGTAGGATCCAGCTAAAGACCCTTCGTTCCTTATTCCGCACTTTCCTCTACGCGTGTGCCCCACGAACCCACAGCACGTACAGCACACCCCGGTGGCAGAGCTCCCCACTGGTGTTCTAGCAACATGGATCCGCTGGCCCTCACGTGTCAGGGTGCATCCGAATCACCCGGGGAGGCGAGTGCTCACGGTTTAAGTTGTGTGCAGCTGGAGTGGTCCGTGGACCATGCTTTTGGAAATACTGGATGTTAAAAAGAGTTTCCTGGGGAGAAAGAAGTTAAAAAAGGCTCCCTGGTCGAATGTTCGGGACACAGTGAGATCATGAAATAAATTATTTAATTGCAGACCTTCTCAGTGCCTTTACTGGCCTTACATGGATGCTACTCTTCAAATGGGTGGCAGTGTAGCATGCAGTGTTTCCCAAACTCTTTTGGCCAGAAATCTACCCCTCCCTTCCTCTTTACAGTATTTCACAGAGCATTTTGCAGGACTAGGGTTCCAAGCAACCCTGCTTAGGAAACAGTCATCGATCGAATGCTCTCTCTCCGTTAGCCTTCTTCCCCAGTTAGCCTGCCATCTTGTCAACGGTAGAAACCCTGGCTTGGGCCTAGCTGGCGTGGCTCAGTGGTTGAGTGCTGACCTGTGAACCAGGAGGTCACAGTTTGATTCCTGGTTGGGGCACAGGAATGGGTTGTGGCTTGATCCCCAGTGTGGGGTGTGTAAGAGGCAGCCCATCAGTGATTCTCTCATTACTGATGTTTCTGTCTCTCTCTCTGAAATAAAGAAATATATATATATTAAGTAAATAAATAAACCCAGCTTTGTTTTATTGCATCTCCCTGCCCACTCCCCGCCCCCCATCCCATCCTAGCCTTGGGACCCAGCATCACCCATGACCTGTTATTTATCAAGGATCCAGAGACCAGGCACTGAGAGCTCCCCGTAAAGCCGCCCTGGCCTCTTCTAGAACACCTCCAGGCGGCAGTTCCCGGGCGCCTGGTGAGCAGCGCTGGTTCCCGAGCGCCCCCACCTGGCTCCGTGGTCCGGCCCTGCTCCCCAGGTTGCTGCAATGCCAAGGCTTCCAGAAGCCATCAAAACCAAGCAACGGCTGCACTCTTCACAACGACCCATTACTGGCAATCAGGGGCCCCACGCCAGGGCGAAGTATGCTGCTCTCGGCGCCGCCACAGATGGCTAATGAGCACTTTAAACCGTGTGGAAGGAGAAGTGGAAGCGCCTGCAGGGAGACTGGAGCTGCCCTCTAGAGGCCCCCGTGGGAGCACAGCTGCCCCAGCTCAGGAGAGGACAGACCCCAGGTGATGACAACAGCAGACGAGGCAGCGCTCACGGAGGCCAGGCACCATCCGAGCACCTGACCTCTGTTACAGCCCTAAGAAGCCAGTGTCATCACCCCATTTCACTGAGGAAGAAACGGAGACCCAGAGAACTTGTCCATGTCTATAGAGCAAGTCCCAGAGCAGCCCTGAGTTTACGCTCTTAGCCACTGCAGTGTGCAATTATTCAGATAAATTCCGACTCCACTGTAGATTTCCATAATGCAGTCACATATCCACCCCCCACCTGGGTCCTCCGAGTCTGTCTCTTTCGTGTTTGGGAAGGCAGTGCTGGTGGAGAGGGTAAATCTGCTGCCGTGAAGTTAAGAGGGAACACGGGGTGTGAGCTGAGTGAATGCAACAAGGTGGGAGTCAATTCCTGGGCAGTAGAAATACAGCTAAGTCAGGTGTAGAGGAGGGAAAGAACCCTCTTCTAGGCTGCTTTCTTTTCTTTATTAACACAACGAAGAATGGCTTTTGTTTGTGCCCGTGTGTGTGTGTGTGTGTGTGCACACACGCGCGCGTTGACAATTCTAGTCTGCAAGGGTTTAGGAACTTAGGCAGAACCCGGCCAAAACAGATACTTCCTACGGGCTGGGTCTAAAACTGCTCTCAGGCCCAAATGAAACTAGACTTTAGGGTGACTTGGGTTTGCTTCAGTAAAAATGAAATAAGAAGCCAAGTGCAGAGGGAGGTGGGGAAGTGCAGGGCTCAAGGAGAAACAGTTGTGTGGTGTGCGTGCGTGTGTGCGTGTGCGTGTGTGCGTGTGCACACGCATTCAGCACCAGGGACAGCACCCACATGCACGTGGGAAAGCCTACGATGGGCCCCCAACAATTTAATCCCCTTACAGGAGGAGGACCCCTGAGGCGGGAGCATGGCAGAGCAGAGCCCAGCAGAGAGGACCTCCTGGGAGGCGCCAGCGCTGCGCTCAGGAGCAGGAAAGCCATTTCGTTCACTCCGGAACTTCCGTGGCTGTCTTTCCCATTCTGTCCCTTCCCTCTGTATCCTGTCGATCTTCAAATTAAGACCCAAGAAGACCAGGAAGAGGTGGGAGATAATGGCCAAGTGTATCTCCCCTAAGTCAAGGTCACTTCCAGAATACTGACACTGATACAGTCAAGATGCAGACCACGCCCAGCCGGTGTGGCTCAGTGGCTGAGAGTCGACCTATGAACCAGGAGGTCACAGTTTGATGACCACATGCCTGACTTCAGGTTCAATCCTCAGGGGGGGGGTGTGGTGCAGGAGGCAGCCGATCAATGATTCTCTCTCATCATTGATTTTTCTCTCTCTCTCTCCCTTCCTCTCTGAAATCAATAAAAAAATATTTTTAAAAGATGCAAAACATCTCTACCAGCATTAAGAACCCCCCTGGCTGCCCTTTATATCCACACCTCCTTATTTCTTGGTTCTCCTCCTTCCCTAGCCTCACAACAGCTAACCGGTTCCCCATTTCCATAATTTTGCCTCCTCAACAATGTGGCATAAATGGAATCAAAGAGTATATAACTTTGGGGACTGGCTTTTTATTTTCTTTTTTCACTCAGCACCGTTCCCTGAAGATTGTGAGTGGCAGGAGCTGGCTCCTCTCTATTGCTGAGTGCCACAGCTTGTCCCACAGTCACGTGCTGAAGGACATGTGGGCTGTTTCCAGTTTGGGCTATTATCACTAAAGCTGCCATAAACATCTGAGTACAGGTTTCTGTGTGAACAGAAGTTTTCATTCCTCAGGGATAAACAGCCAGGAATGCAATGGCTGGGTCAGATGGTTCTTGCATGCTGCGTTTTTGAATGTTTTCCAGAATGGCGGTACATCTCCACCAGCAGTGTATGAGTGCCCCGGCCGCTCGGCACCTCCACCAGCGCTTGGCGTTGTTAATTACAGATGATCCGATCGGTGTGGACTGACGTTCCCTTGTGGCTAATGGTGTTGAACATCTTTTTGTGTGTGTTTATTTGCCGCCTGTATATCCTTCTCGGTGAAATATGTGTCTTCATGTATTTTGTCCATTTTTAAATTGGGTTGTTTTTAATGTGGACTTTCGAGAGTTCTTTATGTATTCTAGCTACTCGTCCAATTTCACATCTCAGTGTTGACATCTATGGATTATCCCCTCTTGACATTCAGTATGAAATCTTCCCAGTTCTTGGTAGGACAGGTGATTTTTGACTGTACTCAGGACACTTCCATGATACACTATGAGATTCTGAATCTCGTTTAAATCTGTTTTAACTGGCTTTTGGGACACCACCCCGGCAGGAGGAAGGGTTCACAGCCACAATATAACCAGTCCAAGGGTGGCTCTGTCATGACAGCTGGTGGAGGTGAAGTTACAGGTCCCCATAGAGTCCCCAATGACCCTGTCATGGAGGTGGCCTTCTTACCACTGGGCAACAGAAACCCCAGTTCTCCATTAGGCCTCCTCTGACATATCCCAGCTCGGTGGGGGGTGGGTCTCACTATTGCCGGCTGGGGCGGAAGTCCAGCTCCCTTATCTGGTCTCCAATAATAGCATGGGGAGCCTAAGCGCTCTATTACAAGGCAGCAGGGAGGCAAGTTGCATCTTCCTACTTGGCTTTCTCAGACACCACCCCAAAGAGGGAGGTTGAGGCACCTGTCCCAGCCGGGCAAGGGTGGAAGTCCAGCCTCCCACTGGGTCTTTGCTGGCGTGGAGTGGGAGGGGCCGAGGTGTTTTCTGTGCTGTAGGGCTGGAGTAGAGCAGCTATTATCTAAAAGTTTTCCATCCCGCTAGGTACCTGCCATCTCCTGGGTCAGAGTCAATGTTGGCGCCGAGGGTTTACCAAGCCAGCAGGTTGGCATAGGATGCAGAGTGGGTGGGAGAACAGCAGAGAAATCTGGAAAATAAAGACCTCCTGTTGCTTTTCGCAGCTGCTTGGATCCAGTGGCTATTTCACGGAGACAGAGAATGTAAACAATGAAATACATGCCAGAGGTCTGTGTTGGACTCATTTCGCAGAAGAGACACTGGACGGCGAGCCACACCTGGGCTGGCATCTGTTCTCCTGACCTTTGGGACACTCTCCTGGTGCTTCGCTCTGCTGCCGGGCATCGTGACAGAACAGGGAAGTGCCCTTCTCCCACGCCCCCGGGATTGTGGGATCACAGGCTGCCGCCAGGACTCGGAGACACCATTGCTGACACGCCCGCACCTTTCCCAGGGCTCTGCAGGGGCCGGCTGATAAGGAGGTGTGCTCATTAGGCTCCCAGCACAGTTTCATCACCTGGCTCGCCTGCCAACACGGCCAGCCAAGCCCTTCAGCCAGGAAGTCCTTCCGAGGTCTAATCACGGGCCCTGCCTCTGTTGTGAGCACTCATTTTCTCTCCTTGGCTCCTCCGTGCAGACGAAGAAGAACTGCTCCCTCCTGACCCCACACGACCTTCGTACGCCTGCAGCTTTCTTCCCTGAATGCTAAACCCCAGGCCGGGACCTTGGAATGTTTTCTCATGATCTCCTCTAAATCATCTTCGTGCAGCCCTAGCTGGTTTGGATCAGTGGATAGAGAGAGCATCAGCCCGTGAACTGAAGGGTCCTGGGTTCAATTCCAGTCAAGAGCATGCACCCCAGCTGCAGGCTTGACCCCCGGCTCTGGTTGTGGCACATGTGGGAGGCAACCCATCAATGTGTCTCTCTCACCTCCATGTTTCTCTCTGTGTCTCTCCCCCTCCCTTCCACGCTCTCTTAAAAAAAAAAATCGATGGGAAAAATACCCTCAGGTGAGGATTAACAACAAAAAGCATTACGTCATCTCCATGCATTTCCCCAATATGATGGGAAGGTGAAAACTGTACTTGTTCCTCCTGAAGGGATGGACAAGTTCTCGTGGGAAGAGGCTGCCAGGATGCCACAGAGTCCTCAATGCAGCCGATACCAATGGCTGCAGTGGACAGGCCTTCTTCGGACTACGTGTGGCCCACGTTTTGATCTGAGCTTCCTTCCTCCCACCTTGTGGGACTCGGCCTACTCTAGGCTGCTCCCACTTGGTGCCTCGAAAAGGCTGCGGAGGAGGCAAAGGGATTTTGTTCCTTTGTTTTGCCTTAGTTGAAATAAAGTAAGTAAGCCCAGGGCATGACTAATCCCTGGACGGGGCTTGCCATGGTCTGTGACCCACTACAGAGAGCTCTCTGGGCAGAACCTCTGGCCACCACCTTTCCTGGGCACATGGGGCCAAGGTAGGGTCAGGGGCAGTGCCAGAGCAGCCCACCACCCCAGTCTCAATTTAGCCTGTTTCCCTCTGGAGGTAATTCTCCCCCACGGGCAACTGTGACCTCAGAAAGCTCAGCAATGTGGATATGGCCAGAGGCACAGGGCCCACTAGGGGCTGGCTGCATGGACTAGATCTAAGCCAACGCCAGCATCATTAGAAACACCTACTGTGTGCAAGACCCTGGGCCAGGGGCAGTCAGGGAAGCAGAGCCAGCCCTTGCTCCCATCCTTGGGTTGACCAGCTGGCTGAGGGCACAGGCAGATGCACACGGAACAGCCTGATCACATCATGAATCTGCCTGGGTGGGAGGCCAGTGGGAGTGCTTGTGGGGCAGGCAGCTGTCCCTGATAGCTGGTCCTGTGCTCCGACATCTGGTGGACCAGGTTGAAGGGGGCCTTGAATCGTGGATGGGCCAGCAGCATCCCATCGGAGGTGTGGTTAGGAAACGACCTCTTCAATGGATAGCTGTGGTTCTCCCCTCCATCAGGGAGCCACTCCGTGTGGGCAGGAGCAGCTGGTGAAACAGAAACCCTGACCAGCTATGACTCCTCCATCAGAGGCCCAGGGTGGTGCTCCCACTGGAAGGTGAGCCACCGTGGACCACAGAGACAAAGGCAGCCCCCGAGATAGCACAGAATGAGCAGCAAGGACTTGTCCTGACACTACTGAGCTGCACTGCCGACCCCAGGCACCCACCCAGGTCGTATTGAGAGAGAAAGAAGCTTCCCCCTGGTTCCATCACTCTATTGTCGGTCCCCTAATTAGCTGAGTC
>PVJC01054220.1:0-10571 GCA_004026665.1 Murina feae | reverse complement strand
CTGGGTCACGGTCATTTGAGGGATGGAGCCTGGGGCTGGGGGGGGGGGGGCGGGGCTCGGGGTCCCGCCTTGTTTTCTCTTTAAGGACTTTCCCTTCAGGGGGGCTTGCAGGTGGGTGCTGGTCCCTCCCTGCTGCCAGGCCTCACCTGCCATCGGATCAGCACGGAGGTGGTGGTGTGGGGTGTCACTGAGATGATGGTGGGCGCTTCCTCGGGGGCTGGGGAGAGAGGCCGACAGGTGAGCTCTGGGGGCTGGGATGGAGGACCCCGGGGAGGACACTGAACTGTGGGTAGCTCTGCCTCAGGTCACCCACCACCCCAACTTCTGCAGAGCAAAGGGCCAGGGTGAGGGGAGAGAGGGGCTGGGACCTTGACCACAGCCCAAGAGCCCAGTGGCCCCTCCTCTCTGTTCATAAAGCCACGGACCCCTGCCCCCGCCCCTGAGCGCCCCCCACTCCTGTTCCCTGGTTTTCTGGGGTTGGCCACCAGCTTGGGAGATACCAGAGAAGAAACACACTAGGACCAGGCTGGCTGTGGGTGCCGAACCCAAGGCAAAGGCCCAAACCTCCTTGGCACTCTGCCCCCAGAGCCAGACCCCTCCCATCTTTGGATGGCCCCTCCCCCCAGAAGAGGTCACCTAGTGCTCAGGAGGTACCCAGTGGACCAAGAGAAAGACACCCAAGGGTGGGGGCACTGACCGGCCTGCAGGGTGGTCAGCGGTTCTGACTCCTCGCTGAACTCGCTGTCCCCGATGTCATTGGTCGCCTTCACTCGGAACTTGTAGGATGTGAAGGGCTTGAGTCTGTAGGGGAACCGGGCTCAGTGAATGGAGGTTCCCTAATTGCCTTGCCTCGTCATCTCTGCTTGGGGCAAGGGGCAGCAGGGTTGTTGATCCATTGCACAGATGGGAACACCGAGGCTCAGAAAGCAAGTCTGTTACATGGGACAAACAGGGGCCAGGCCCTGAGCTCCCAAGCTGGCCCTTGACCATGCCAGCTTGGGGTGTGGCCACACCTTTAGCTCCGTTATAAGCCATAGGTCCCCAGGAGGGACGGTCCCCAGGGGGGATAGTCCCCCAGGAAGGACCATCTGCATATATCTTGCCTCGAAGAAGGAACACCAGCAACTCCCCCTCCAGGAACTGCCATCCCTTTCCCGAATTCAGTAGATTCAGGAGTTAACACTTCGTCTCTATCAGCCTCCCTTGCTTTCCAGGCAAACGGCTTCCTTTTTGATTTAGTGGGAGGAAAGTATCGCTCAAAACTCCTGGTCACGTCAACCGGAGCATAAAAAATACGACCCACTAGGAATGCTACTGAAGCCAGAGTCGCGGAGGGAAGCTCCATCCCTATTAGAGACGAGGCTGGAGGTGCCGCCTGGCTGGGAGCAGCCGCTAATGAAGGATGGAGAGCGCTCCGCTGAGGGGCTTCCAGGCTCCAGAAACGGATAATTAAGAGGCGGCTGTAACGGGCCCCAGCGAGCGGAGGGCGGTTAGGGCAGCGCTGCGGCGCCGAGCGTGCTGGAGCGGGGTCCGGGGCGGGGGGAGCCCCCTCGGGGCACTGCACGGCGGTCCAGGCCGGAGGTCCGGGGCGGAGGTGCTGGAGACTCACCTGTCCACCACACAGGCCGAGGCGTTGTGGCTCACGGAGGCCGAGTGCAGCGCCCACCGGCCGCCCGGCAGCTCGCGGGTCTGGACGGAGTAGTAGCGCACGGGGGACAGCCCGTCGCTGCCCGGCTCCCAGGCCAGCAGCACGCTGCGCGCCTTCACGTCCTCCTGCCGCACCACGGGCTTGCTGGGGGGCTGCGGGCGGGCTGTGGGGCGGGAGGAGCCGGTGAGCCGGGGGGAAGGGGGGGAAACTGCTCAGGGGGGGAAAGGCGGTGCTCTGGGCTCAGGCCTGCCCCCTGCCCCACCCGACAGCCAGCACCTGTGTGGCTCCTGGTCGGTGGCCTGTCCTCAGGTGCCTGGGAGTGGACACCTCCCCAGGGCAGCCCAGGCAGAGCCTGATGGTGAGGAGGCACCGACATCACTCCTTTCCCTCCCTGTCGGTGCCGAGAGGGGACCTACTCGGTCCCCTGCTGCTGGGAGGGACACAGGCCCCTGCCCTCGGTGGGACCCAATGGAGGCCACTGCCCTCTGGGTTTTCCTGGGAACCCTGTCTGAATAGACCCCATTCACAGGCACGCGGGGTTCAGCTCTGCTTCTGGAAAGCCCCACCTTGGGCGGCACCAGGGCTGCACACCACCCTCCACCCATCTCAGAAGCAGGTCTCGGCAACCTGCCCCTCAGAGAACTGGCAGCTGGGGCAGAGCAGGCCCCTTGCAGGAGAACTCCCAGCCCAGCCCTGGATTCCGAGAGAGCGATTCAGCGTCATCCCTGACAGCCTTGCCTCGCCATCTCTGCTCAGGGCAGGGCTTGGGGTGCTGATCCATTACACAGATGGGAAAATCAAGGCTCAGAAAGAAGGTCTGTTACATGGGACGAACAGGGGCCAGGCCTTGGGGGTCCTGGAGCTCTCTTAGGCAGTCAGGCACGTGAGCCCACTTTCCATCCCAGACGAGGGCAAGGTGACCCCAGCCAGCTGAGCCCAGCCATCCATGGGGAGAGGGTCTGAACACCTGGGTGGGTGGGGGGCCCTCAGCTGCCCTTCAGGCTGCCCCAGCCCCAGTGGGCATCACCTCTCTTCTCGGTGGTCACCACCAGGGCCTCGGCAGCCTCTCCCCAGCCCTTGCGGGTCTGGGCGGTGATGCGGAACAGGTAGACCGATTCGGGCTTGAGGCTGGTGGCCGTGTACTGGCGGGCGCTGGGGGCTAGCACTTCCACGGAGGCCATGTTGGCGGTGGTGGCATTGAGCCGGTGTGTGATCTGGTAAGCTGTGAGGGAGGGAAGATGTGGGCTGAGCTAAGAAGCAGGACACGTAGCCCCCCAGATCCCCGAGAAAGGGTTATTCCTTCCTCGGCCACCCCAGCATCTGCAGGGGGACCACATTGGCTGTGGTCCATTTGCGTGAAGCCCTCTTCATCACTCTTGTGTCCTCAGCTGCCTGTGGGGAGTGTGACGGCGGGGCGGGGGGGTGGGGGGCATGGACGGGGCCTCTATCCACAGTGCCTGTGACCCACTGAACAGCCTCAGGTGAGGAAATGGAGGCTCGCAGAGCCCAGGCCAGCTGCTAGGAAGTGGCTGAGCTGGAATTCCAACCCAGGTCTTTCCAAGTCCAGTGCACCTGCCTTCCCCATCTCCAGTCTGCCTTCTGAGGCACTGATGCATCTGATCTGCACTCCACCCCCTGGGGGGGTGGGCGGTTAGCTCCTGTGAGCATGGCTTTGCTGAGCCAGCCAGGGCACCCCCACCTGAGCATACGTGGGAACAGCAGCTGAGGTTTACCAGATGGCCCCTATGCTGGGACCTGGGGACTCTCCGGGGAACAAAGTTAGGCAGTGAGCCCTGACCTTGACCTTGACCTCCAGCCACTCATCTTCCAGACTGAGCTTTCTAGGGGGAGAAACATGACCCAGAGCTGT
The DNA here is from genome assembly GCA_004026665.1 of Murina feae. Lineage (NCBI taxonomy): Eukaryota > Metazoa > Chordata > Mammalia > Chiroptera > Vespertilionidae > Murina > Murina feae. The sequence continues at coordinate 7,053 of PVJC01054220.1, read as the reverse complement.
TCTTGAGGGGATGAGATGGGGGCACCTCCTAGCTACTCTGCCTCCTGCCAACACCGGATTTGCCCCCTTTATGCCTTATGCTGCCTCCTTCCTGTGGCCGGAGCACGGGGAGGGGAAAAGCTCACCGAGAATGATGCCGTTGGGGGCAGCGGGGGGCTGCCAGATCAGCCGCACTGACGTGGTCCTCACCTCTGGGAAGAGGATGCCCATGGGTGGTCCCGGGACTGGGGGGGCAAAGAAGAAGTGGGTGACGGTGAGCGAAGCTGCTGCTCAGCCCTGAACCAGGTCAGCTCGGAGTGCCTTCCCAGCGTGGTGGGGGGCACTCAGCTCAACAGAATCCACGAGCGCTGCTCTGTGCCTGGCACCGTGTCCTAATACAGTGTCTGCACACGAACATGCTGTCGGATGTCTCTACCCTCAACATGGGCATGAGTGGCAGGAATGAGGGGGACCTTTAGCTTGGTCCGTGCACATGTGCACACATTATGTCCAAGCATCAGAGCTGGGCAAGGAGGTCTGTGCTTTATTACCATTTAAAAAATATATATATTTTTTTTTATTGATTTCAGAGAGGAAGATGGAGAGAGAGAGAGAGAGAAACATCAATAATAAGAATCATCCGTCGGCTGCCTCCTGCACACCCCCTACTGAGGCTCAAGCCAGCAATCCGGGCATGAGCCCTGATCGGGAATCGAACTGTGACCTCCTGGTTCATAGGTCAATGCTGAGCCACGCTGGCGGGCAGGTCTGTGCTTTAGAAGGTACCACTCTGACTTCCTGCCCCCATGGGGTGAAGCGGCTGGGGAAGGGGGAAGGGGCATGGCCACCCTGAGCCCACACCACTCCTCTTTCTACACCTGGAGTCCTCGGCCCAGACAGACCCAATCCTGTTCCCAGGGTCTGCACAGGCCTGTCTCCCAGGTTCACCCCTGCAGACGTGCACCTCTGGGTGGAGGGCTGGCTCTTTGGTGCGTGTGGATGGGGGGCTGAATGGCATGGTCTGGAGGAGAGGAAGGGAGAAGCCCTGGGGAGGTGGGTGGCGGCACTCCTCATGTGATGCCTCTGTACGCCCAGAAGTCTGAGGTTTCTAAACTTGAACTTGGCCTTCCAGGTCCTATGAGGACATATTCGTCAAGGTGGGAGGACAGGACGTATTTCATTTAACAGCTCATTAGCTTGATTGATAATTTCAGACTCTATGGACACAGGGTGTTCGGGCTTCCTCTTGCATTCCTGTCTGGACCCCACAGATGTTTGCGGGGGGCAGTCTGTGAGAGCATGTGTGGGGAAAGGGAGGGGCAGAGGACCTGTCGGCCGCTCTGCCGCAGGGATGAATGCCCAGAGCCCCGTTGGCATCTCTCTTTGCAAACAGGACCAGAGGGGCTCAGGCCCAAGTAAAAAGCCCTTCCCTCCCACAGACCTCAACTCAAAGGCGGACCTGCCCAGGTGAACAGGTCGTCAAACAGGTGCAAAGTCTCTATTCCAGATATTTGTCTGAGAGAGAGAGAGAGAGAGAGAGAGAGAGAGAGAGAGAGAGAGAGAGGGGAAGGAAAGGGGGAGGGAGAGAGAGAGAGGGAGAGAGAGAGAGAGAATATGAATCAGGTGTCAAACTGCTCCTCTGTGGTCCTTCCGTCCTTATAGAGGTGCATGCAGTCTGTAAGCAGCATCCTCTCCCAGGGGGTGGTGACCCCCAGCACCCAGCTTCTCCCAGGAACAGAGGGTGACCCCAGAGGGGCAGGGGCAGGGACGGGCACTCACCGTCATCCAGCGTCCGCTCCAGGATGGGAGGGCGGCTGGGGCTGCCGTCCCCAATGCGCGTGAAGGCCAGCACTTGGACCTCATAGAGGACATACTTGCCCAGGCCCGTGAGCTGGACGCTGAGGGACGCGTTCCCTTCCACCAGCCAGACCCGGGGCTGGGGGTCCGAGTCCTTCTCCCTGTACAGCACCTGTCGGAGCCCAGCGCCGGGTAAGGACCTCGCCTCGGCCTGGCTCTGCCCTGCCGGCCTGGCTCCTAAATCCTCTGCCCAGGGGCCGAGGGGTGGGCTAAGCAGGTAGACTTGTGCTTCTTGCAGTGGCTTGGCCCCAGGGAGGCCTGGGGAATGGGGGGGGGACCCCAAAACGCACTCAGCTAGGGAGCTGGGAGTTTCCTTAGAGAGTACTCAGGTAGGAAAACAGGCCCAGAGAGGGTGTGTGACTTGCTCAAGGTCACACAGCCAGTAGTGGCAGAGCCAGGACCTGAAGGCACATCTCCCGACTTTCAGGCCAGGGCTGGTAGGCTCAGCTTTGGGGAAGGATTCTAAAAGGTGATAGAAACTGATGCTGCACTCATTGGAGCTGAGAGTAAGGCAGAGCAGCCCCAAGGACCCCATGCCTTCCTGGAAGCCCCCCTTACCCATACCCCTAAGGGAGGACTCTAGTTGCCATGGTGACCAGTGGCTGGGAAGCCAGACAGAGCCCCCGTGCCCACTCTGGAGGCAGAGTCCAGGCCCTGGGGGGCAGGGCACCCTGGATGGGGAAGCCAATGGAGGGCCTGGGTGGGGACTCACCTTGTAGCCCAGCACGAGTCCGTTGCGCTCGGCCTCGGGGACAGGGCCCCAGCGCACCTGCATGCTGCTGGAGGTGGTGGCCAGTGCGGACACGTTGGTGGGGCCCGCAGACGGGACTGAGGGAGAAAGAGGTGAGGAGAATGGCGTCAGGACCTAAACAAGACCCCACGGTGGACAGGAGGGGAGTGGGGCCTGCAGGGGAAATGGGGCTCAGTCCCCAAGGAGAGAATTCCCCTCCACGATTCCTCCTGGCTGTGGCACGGCACAGATGCTGCTTCTTCAGGTTCGCCCGCCCCCTCCCCGGCTCAGGCTAGCCTTCGGATGAGCCTGCACTTCCCGCCAGCGCAGGGGGGAGGGCAGGCAGGGGCCAGGCTGGGAGGGACCTGCCATTTCCAAGGCACCAGGACGAAGCCTCAGGGAGGAAGCCACACATGGACAAAGGAGTCGGCCTGCAGGCTGGGGGCTCAGATTCTCTGGGTGCCCCCCTGCCAGGTCCCTGTGAGCCTGGGAGGTTGTGTGTCTGGAATGTTCTGGGATATAAGCCAACCCCTATTCTATCTGGGGTCTGTGCCCCAATTCCTTCCCTAGGCCCCACGTCACCCCTTAAGGCTCTTCCAGGCACCCCTGGTGTTAGAGTTCAAGGTAAGGGCGCAGAGTGGGGGATGGTGGGCACAGCGCGAGCAGTGGGCATAGCTGTGGGACGGGCAATACGCAGGGCTCTGCTGGGACATGGGCACAAACAGAACAATGGCTCCAGGTTTGTGCCCTGGGGTGGACCTGAGGGCAGAGAGACAAAGGTGGGGGTGTCCCAGCCACGGACCCTGGGAAGCCACGAGGTGGCCAGCTCGAGGGGGCGGTACCTGACTCCCGCGTCCTGCCCATCACCATCTGGCTCCAGGGCCCGCTCCCGATGGCGTTGAAGGCCTGGACCTGGACGCGGTACTCCGTCCACTCCTCCAGGTCCTCGATGGTGTACTCCCGCTCCACGCGGTCCAGGACCATGTGGCTCAGCACCCTGCCGCGGCCGTCTGCCCGGCTGTATTTAATCTTGTAGCCCACCGACTCGGGGTTCCCGTTGTACTCCATCTCCGGGAGGGGCTGCAGGGAGCAGGGGGTGGGGGGAGGCAGGACAGCTGTAAGGCCAGGCCCACCCTGGGTACAAAGAACTGCCTGTCTCTTCTTCCAGGGAGCCCCCCAGGATTAGTCCACCCACTATCCTTAAGCTTGTGAAACTGCGCTTCCGACGGCCCTCGTCTCCCTATCTCTCTGCGCCAGGCTCCAGGGAGAGGCAGCACCCATTCTTTATTGTGCACGTGACAAATGCACCGCCCTGCTAAGGGAGGCAGACACGGGAGGCAGACCCACCAAGGCTGTCTGCCCCACACACAGATGAGCAAGGCCCTGTTGGCCCGGGCTGTCTCTACCACTTAGCTCCCTCGCCCAGGCTGCCCACAGTGCACTTATTACCTATAACATGTCTGGCCTAGCTCATGCCTGCCCTGGAGATGGCATCCCGTGTGTGGATGGGCACCAGTCACTGTCAGGAAGTCCTTCTGCCCAGCCACCCCCAGTTTCTCCTGCTGCATTTCAGTCCCTTTCTTCTCGGGTGCATCTCAGCGGAGGGGAGAGATGTGTTCCTTTCCCGGCCTATGACCTGGCTGGTGGGACTGTGTTTCTGGCTCTAGGTCATTTGGATAAACGTGGGCAATGCTGACAGGTTCTCCTCTGAGGCTGGCAGAGATGAGCTGGGGACCCCTCAGCCCAGGGGACCCCATTCCACGTTCCCATGGGTCCTCACAACCTAAGCCACTTTCTCCTATTCCTTGGCCTCACTCCCCACATCTTCCCTCCTGCCAAGTCTGCTCCTGGACACCCAGTGAAACAGACCAGAGACCACTGTACAGCCACGGGGGCGGCTGTGGGCACATGTCCCTTTCCGGCTGGGACGTGAGTTCAAACAGAACGACAGCGCCAGCTTTTGTGCCCTTGGGACGTCCTGAGGGCTCTGAGCTTTGGGTCTCAGACTCCCCTACAAAGCTGTGGATGGGGCTCAAGGACTGACTTTGAATAAAGCATCCAGAACAGTTCCTGGCGGGAGAGAATGCCCTCAGCCAGTGAGCATGATTTCCTCCTGCAGGGTCACCTGGGGTAGGGATAACCCTGCTCTGTGGGGACAGCCCGAGAGCCGAACCCTCCCCCTCAAACTCGGAAGCAACCCTTACCTTCCATCTGAATCCCAGACCCACCCCTGGGAGCTGTGTGGCTGTGGGTGAACGCCTAACCTCTCTGAGCCTCTGTTTTCTTAACTGCAAATTGGACATTTAATGTGTCCTTTGTGGGATTTCTGAGAGGATTAAATGGAATTAAAAATGCAAAATGCTTGGCACAGGGCAATGCTCCACACACAGTGTTTCCTAGCTCCCTCTCCTCACGTGGCTTTTGCTAAGATCGCTGATGTGGCACCCTTCCAGGCTGGAGGCGGGAGAGAGAAAAGGGAGCTGTAGGTACTTTGGGGGACCCCCCCCTTGCTGTGGCCCCTGGGAGGCAAGGGCACCTTTGCAGGTGACAGGGATGGAGGAGACGTCCCGCCCCCTGCCCTCGGGGAGCCTCACCGTCCAGCGGAGCCACAGGCTTGTCTCACTGGCCGTGCGCAGGGTCACATTGGCCGGGGCCATGTCGGGGGGCGCCTGGAGGGTCTGGATCTTTCTGGAAGGCTGGCTGGGAGGGCTGGTGCCCACAATGTTCACCTGGCGCATGCGGAAGCTGGGGCGGGGGGGGGGAGCAGGATGGTGAAGGCAGGCCCCCCGGGCTGACGCCCGTCCCCCTCCCCCTGCTGCCCTATTACCTGTAGTGGGTGAAGGGGTTGAGGTCGGGCACCTCCATGGAGCGGGCGTCGGGCTCGTTGGCGAGCTGGTGAACCAGCAGCCACTCCTCTCCCTCCCCGACCACGCCCACCTGGCGAGGGAGACACCCTTAGACCTTGCCACCTGCGGGCCCACGGCAGGTGCTCTGAGCCCCAGCTTCTAAGGGGTTCTGGCCCTGACCAGGGAAGGTCCTGATTCCAACCCCAGGGCTCACCTGGAGGGCACCACATGGGGCCACCATCTGTCCAGGCTCTTAAGCGTGACTTCATGTGTGACCCCCAGCCTGCCTGCATCTGAGTCTCATGTTATAAATCCACTCCTGTGCCCCACCCTCGATCTAGCCGATCACTGAGGCTGGTACCCAGGAATCTGCATTCAACAAGCTCCCTGGGTGATTCCCAGAACACCCTGGCAGGCTTCTAAAACCCCAGCTGGTCCGACCGGGCGTGGCTCAGTGGTTGAGCATTAACTTATGAACCAGGAGATCTAGGTTCAATTCCCGGTCAGGGCACATGCCCAGGTTGTGGGCTCAAGTCCCAATGTGGGGTGTGCAGGAGGCAGCTGATCAAAGATTCTCATCATTGATGTCTCTCTCTCTTCCTTCCTCTCTGAAATCCATAAAAATACATATATTAAAAAAGAAAAAAATCCTATATAATAAAAGCATAGTATGCAAATTGTCCCCTCAACCGGGAGTTCATCCAGGAGTTTGACCAGGGGGCAGGGCCAGCTGGGGGAAGGGAGGGAGTATCCAGCTGGCAGCCAACAGCTGCTAGGGACCCTACCAGTGCATTGATTTCATGCACTGGGCCTCTAGTAATAAAATAAAACCCCAGCTAAATCAGAACTGGAATTCCTGGGCGTGTGACTGGATGCTGGGACTCCTGAGTGCCCCCCCTGCAGGTTTCAAGGGCTGCAGGCAGCTCATCAATAAGTCAGCCGACAACAAGTGCTGGCAAGGACGTGGGGAAAGGGACCCTCGTGCACTGTTGATGGGAATGCAGACTGGTGCAGCCACCGTGGAAATCAGTATGGCAATTCCTCAAAAAACTACACATGGAACTACCACACGACCCAGCCATCCCGCTTCTGGGCTGGGATGAAATACAAAACACGAATTCTAAGAGAACGGTGTACCCTCTCACCCCTACACCATGGCAGCCTTATTAGCAACAGCCAAGACATAAAAGCCACCTGAGTGTCCACCCACAGATGAATGGATACAGATGGGGTGCCTATAAGCAATGGGATAGTATTCAGCCAGAAAAAAAAAAATCTTGCCACTTGTGAGGACATGGATGGACCTAGAGGGTGTTGTGCTAAATGAAACACACCAGACAGAGGAAGACAAATACCACATGATCTCACTTCCATGTGGAATCTAAGAGACAACAAAACAAATAAATAAAACAGAAAGGGACCCGCAGAGAGACAGACAAGTTGATGGTTGCCAAAGGGGAGGGGCTGGGGGCTGGGGACTTCATAATAACAGTGATAGCAATGATCGTAATAAAATTTAAAAAATAAAGAGCTGCAGGTGCCAGCCAGTCACGGCCCAGGTCTGAGGGGTCTGGTGTGCATCTGTGTGCCCAGGTGGAGGTGAGATAGGTTTGGGACCATTTCTGGCGTGTTTGCCCATCT
>PVJC01054219.1:0-10576 GCA_004026665.1 Murina feae | reverse complement strand
GCTCTGATTGGCTGGTGGGCGTGGCTTACCCTGTCTCGGAGAAACGGTTAATTTTAATATTTCGCTTTTATTAGTTTAGATGCCTGTTCCATGATTAGCACAAAGTAATGACCTTATCCAATGCCTCACATGGTTACCACTTGGTAAATTCTTGAATAGGTCTAGCATCAAAGAATAGTCCTTAATTTTCAGTTGGTATTTTAAAATCTATACCTTCTATAGTGGTGGTTAATAATTAATATAAATATTGTTTGGATTTTTGTATGCCAGCTATTTAAAGTAGTGAATAAAACACTAAACCTTTAATATGTTTAGAGTCTACATAGTCTACATATAAATCATGTCATTATGCATACATTATAACAGGTTGATAAAAGTCACTGTATAAATATCAGTTTTATATGGACAAGTCCACATCTAAAATATGTAGACATATAAATTGTACATATATTATATACATGGATATCTATAAACATAGACATAGATATTGACATGTAGATAATAGAAATAGTTCTAGATATATACATATAAATTTCTGTAATTCATAGAAACCCATTGAATTTGGTTCCTTTCTAGTATCCAAATATGCAAAAATTAATATAAAAATATGTAATTTTCATTGTTAGTTAAACTTCAAATTATATCTGTATTTTAGGTGCAAGTTTATAATTTTCAATAAATAACTTGATCTATGATTATTTCCAAAAATACAAAAAAAAACCTGTAAAACATTTTATAATTTTAAAATTATGATAGTCCTAAACATATTAAAATAGAAATATATCATTTCTATGGTCTATTTTCAATACTCTTATGTAAAAAATTACTTAATTAAAAGACCCCAATTCAGGGCTCCTAGCACATACTATTATTATAAAACTAGGGGCTCGGTGCACAAAATTCGTGCATGGGTAGGTGGGGAACGGGGAGGGCAGGCAGGGAGGTCCCTCAGCCCGACCTGCACCCTCTCCAATTCAGGAGCCCTCAGGAGATGTGCTACTGATGGCTTGGGCCCACTCCACGTGGTTCTCTGCTCTCTGCCAGGCCTGTCAGCTCCACACCATGGGGATGGGCAAGCAGGCCCTGCTGGGTGCTGCCTGCGGGCCAGTTGCCTGCTCCCTGGTCTCACCACTTGCCTACTCTCTGGTGCATGCAACCACCGCCCAGCAGGCTGTGCTGGGTGTCTGCCTGCAGGTGCCCATTGTTTGCTCCACCTTCACCAACACCACTGCCCAGCAGGCCCTGCTGGGTGCTGTCTGCAGCCCCCACTTGTCTGCTTGGGAGTCATGGCAACCTTCCAGCAGGCTCTGCTGTGTGCTGCCTGTGGGGTCTCCAATGGCTCGCGCCCCCTCCTCCGCAGCCATAGCCCAGCAGGCCTGGCAGGGCACCACCTGCAAGGTCCCAATCGCTGGCTTCCCCTCCTCCGCAGCTTGTCTGCTCAGGGGTCATCATGCTGAACTCCCAGAAGGCCCTGCTGGGTGCTGCCTGTGGTCTGATTGCCTCCTGGGCTCCCATTGCCAGGGTAATGCTGCCAGCAATCCTGCCCCACCACTATGGGTGCCACCATTTTTGGCCCGGAGTGATGGTTAATTTGCATATTACTCTTTTATTAGGTAGGATATACCTGATTTTAAAGAGTAATTCAGACTTAGAACTTTGAGAATGGATACATTGAAACAACCTAAAATTGCCACCTTATTTTAAAATAAGATAACATAAGGGAGTTGAGGTAATTTTGTTTGCTTTTTCTCAAGACCCATGATTATTTTCTTCCAGGAAAACTGTCAGTGCAAGTAATTAGTGGATTGTGCTTACTGACCAGGCTGATTTCTAATTCCCACTCTGACGCTGCTTGATTCTCTGTGCATTTACAGGACTATAATTATAGATGAGGGCTTATATGTTGCTTGGCCAGCAAGACCAACCCTCTTGTAGCAACTGGGAATGGGAGAATGGTAGGGAGTGCCACACATGGTGATGCCAGTCAAGCTGCCTGACTAATGGTGGACCTGGCAGAGCTCAGGTGGAGCCTTGGGGTTGAGGTCTGAGACTGGCATTGTTTCCTTCAGAGAAAAATGTGAAATGTGATTATCAGTGAAGCAAATAAAGCCAGTTCAACTAGAAATAAACAGACAAAAAAATAAAAACAACAGCAACAATAAAAAAGAAAACACGCTGGGATTAAAAAGGCAAAGCAGGAAATACCATTTTGTGAATTTTTGAAAATCTGGATTGCAAGTTTCATTTTGTTGACTTGATTATTCACGTGTGAAGCAAAATATGTTGTGCACAATTTAATGTAATGTCTTTTATGAATCTAAGTCAAATTCTGTGACCTATATACTCATAATGACACCTCATATAAAGAAATGGTTTAAAGATGTTTATTGACAAATTATTCCTTATAATTTTTTTCTAACATTTTGAATCATCTGTTAGATGAAACTCTTATGTATGTGGCTGGCATGTGGCTGGCTTCTCACTGCATTCATATAAGGGATGTTCTGTATGTGCCTATATCTGTACCCCTTTCCATACCAATATCCATGTCTCTCTATACATGTGTATACACACACACTTTTTTTACTTACCCTATTTTCTGCAAACTCAGTTAAATTTGATGGATAGCTTTAGACTGTTTTTCAAATGTTTAAAAATATATAAGCAATTTAATTGAATGTTTTATCAATGATATTTTACTACTTTTTAAAATTGAATTGAGAGAGAGAGTGAGAGAGAGAGAGAGAGAAACATCAATAAGGGAGATACATCAGTTGGCTGCCTCCTACAGGACCCTCAATGGGGATTGAGCCCACAAGCCAGGAAGCTAGGCATGTGTCCTGATAGGGAATCATCAAACCTGGGACCTCTTGGTTCATGAGTCAACAATCAACCACTGAGCCACACCCGCTGGGCAATATTTTACTACTTTTAACTTAGAGGTGATATGCTGATGGTTCAAAGCTTGGACTCTAGGTAAATCATCCTCACCAATTAACAGTCATATAGCCTGGAGCACTTAATCTCTCTTTAATCTTCTCATCTTTAAAATGGAATGATATTTTATGTTTCACTAAATAAGCTTCTGTCTGTAAAATGCTTGAAATAGTGCTCTGAATAGTAATATTATAGAAAAAATCTGTGTGCATGCAGAGAATCCAGCTGTATGATTTAGGAGTACTTGTAATGTTTTGAATTTTCAAGCATAAGGTATGAAATACATTTCATAGCTTGACAGAATGTATCATTTTGAGCCTGTTCGAGTTATCTATGCTGCATTAATAGAGTCTGAGGTGGAACCCCTCAAGCTGATAGTGAACATCATCTCTTATGTCATTCACCCATGGACAGCCATAGGCACCCTTTGTCAACAGGAAAACAAGTATGACGACTGCCTCTTTTCAAAACAGAATATCCATATCTGTGTTCAATTCAATACGATGGCTACTTTACAGGGCACAGAAGACGTGGTATTTACAATCCCCAAAATAATGTACCTCAGGACAAATTCTAACATGTTTCTCTGGGCATCTAAACTACTATTCTTTTGTGTTCCTAGTTGCAATGTCTGATATAACCTACCGCCAGTGACTGCCAGTGCATGGTCTTGATCTTGATAACATTCGTGCCTTCATTTCAACTCTTGATTGGCCTTTAGCAGTCAGTAAGTGAGGCTGTCACTCTATCTCGCATCCTTATGAAATTGAATTTTATGAAAGAGACATAGCCTACAGTTTGAGAGGTTTGATTGACATCTTCCATATGGCTGCCTTCTTCAGTCACATAAATGGTGCCCTGGAAGGGCTAGTGTATTCCTTTAAGCAGGGAAAGAGCAGCTAGGAGAGAAAGAAGGCAGGGAAGACCCCAGGCGCAGGACTCTATGGCATCCACTTCTGTTCCCTGAGATAGTATGCACGCCCCCAACTCCAACCCAGGTAGATATACAGTGTTTGCTAAACAGGGAACATTGATGATAGTAATTCCATTGTTAATCCACCGCTTCAAATGGGGAGAGGGTAGGAGTATTGGAGGGGCTTTTTAGCTCATTTTGAATTCACAGGATAAAAATCCATACAAAGATATACAAGTATTTATTAAGACCCAAGCTGAGAACTACCTAGCCATCACTTCTCTGATAATGATATATGAGGCATGTTTTTGGACTCCTTATCAGCTTTTCAGAAAAACATATACATCTGCAATTTTACCTAGTTGACAAATTTCAAATTCTCCAGATGGCAGCTTTAATATGTTTAATATGATTGTGCTATTCAAAAATAGCAATAGAGTTATCTCTAGAGAAAGTCATTTGCTATGAGAAAGCAATACCATATGAAACTAAGAACATTGCAAGCTTTTTTTGCTATTTGGCTCTCACTGAGCTCTCAATGAATAAAAAGTCAGTACTGAACAAATAGCTAATGCTAATGATAAACTTAGCAACTGATTCTACCCAATTCCTAAAGTCCTTATTAAACACTAGAGGCCTGTTGCATGATGATTCGGGCAATAGGCCTTCCTTCCCCTGGCTGCCGGCACCAGTTTTCCTCTGGCACCCAGGACCCAGGCCTTTGGTCTGGCCGCAGCATCGAGGTTTGGCTTCTCTGCTCTGGAGTGGAAAAGCCAAGCCTATTCAGTCTTCAGTCATCTTCAGTCTCCTTCAATTTTCACTCTATGCCTACATATGCAAATTAACCACCATCTTTGTTGGGTTAATTTGCATACTCATCCCAATTGGCTGGTGGGCATAGAGGCGTGACACCAATTTGCATGTTACTCTTTTATTAGTGTAGACTAGAGGCCCATTGCAGGAGGAGATTTGTGCAATAGGTCTTCCCTTCCCTTAGCTGCCGGCACTGGTTTTCCTCCGGAACCCAGGACCCAGGCCTTGGCTCCTGCTGGAGCCTTCAATATACACTGCTTAGTCCCCAGAGCCTTCAGTCATCGCTACTCAGGCCCCGGAGCCTTCAGTCTTCGCCACTCTCACTCCTCTGCTTTGTGCCTACATATGCAAATTAACTGCCATATTTGTTGGGTTAATTTGCATGCTCTCTTGATTGGCTGGTGAGCATAGTGAAGGGATGGTCAATTTGCATGTTTGTCTATTATTAGGTAAGATAGTCAACCCATTCCTCATATGTGTTTCCCTGTGTTGGTAATGTTTGTCACAAAAACATCACCACATGAATAGACTTGGAAGTGGATCAGAACCAAATACGTAGATCTATAATGAGGGTGTGATTTGAACAGCTACACCTGGGCCCTCTTGAGATTTTTGAGAATTTCTGCCTAAGAACCATTTCAGATATTAGCATATCTCATAATATAAGACTGATTTTGCCAGATAACATAAAAATTGTCTGATTCATCTCATCGCATATTCCCAATCCCACACTCACTAGTACATTAGGTATGTTTTGTGTTGCTCAGTACTTACAAAACATCATCAAAAGCATATCTGAACATGACAAAAATGGATAATATAGTCAGTCACATTAATGATCTAAAAGAAGAGTAAAAAGTATATATCTGCATAGATGCAGAAATAATCGATAAAGATGAGCCCCTATTTATATTAAAAAGGTAAAAAACCTCCTAAGTGATAGTAATGGAAGGGATCAGAATTCTTTGTGGAAAGCACCAAGTTATAATAATAAAAGCATATTATGCTAATTAGACCAGACCATCGTTCTGGATGTGCTTCCAGACAACCTTCTGGAAAATGCCAGGACTGCGAGGGAAGCCTGGATCCGGGTTGCCTGATGGCAGCCTGAGAGAAGCCTGGGTCCTGGGTGCCAGAAGGAAGCTGCTGCCGGCAGCGGGGGAAAGGAAGGCCTACTCCTGCATGAATTTCAAGCATCGGGCCTCTAATGCATTTCTAATAGGTTAGGATTCAGAAACCAAACACACAAAATACCCCACAATTTATAGAGAGTAAAATAGACAAGCATGAAAGAGACTTACTCCGTAAAACTTTTAATATGAAAATCACATACTCAACAGCAGTATATGTCCTCCAAGGCATATACTAGTACATATATTTGTAAGGTGATTGAAAGAATATATATATAATCTCCAAGGTCCAATGAGATTAGATAGATAGATAGATAGATAGATAGATAGATAGATAGATATGTCTCCAAGGTCCAATGAGAGAAAGGGGGATAACACTGAGAACATAGGTTGAAAGAGGCAAATAAGAAAATAAAATGAGCAAAACAAAAAAGGAGGTTTGCGTTGACGCATGATGGTATAATGTCATGATCTGACAAGTGTGATCAGACATTCTCTGGACTAAATAAAGAAGGTAAAAATGTAGTGTGTCCTGTAACAAACAGAGGTCAGCAACACAAACTATGAAAGCGTTTTGTTTTGGAACTCGGTGTGCCTGGGGTTCACACAGTAGGGACAGACACAGGGGCCGTGCACAGAGACCTACATTTCTGTTCTAACACCACTTCTCAGACTTCAGCGGGTCACTTAGCCACACCACCTCTTAGATTTCTTACTCTGAAGAATAGGACAATAGTAGTTATCTCCCGGGTTTTGTGCAGAATCAACGACACAACACATGACGTGGAATAGTGTGAATGCCCAGCACAAATGTAGTTTAACAAATATGTTTTTTCCTTCCCCAAACTCACACGCCTCTGAGTGATTTTATAGTTGTTGCACATCCTGTTGGAAGGGATTCCCGGAAAAAAAACTATAACTTCTTCTCTAAGTCATTAATATGATACTGAATTTTTTTTCATTGAATCTTCCATTTTTTAGACCTAGCCCTAAATTACACAGTCCATGATAAAGCTGCTTATGATGGCTAATAGGGCCAATCAAAAAAAGAGGAAAAGGCAGAAATGTTATGAGTGAAGAATTGCACATTAACTTATTCAGTCTGCATAACCTTGTAAATAATATTTGATGGCACTATTAGTTCTGTCATGAAAAAAGGCTGATAAATGTTGATGTGACTTTATTTTAACTTTGCAGTCATAGCAAGTATATTATCATCTATATATTCTTTATAATTAATGACGGTAGTGCTATTTTCTTCCATAATTCAAGCATTAATGGGGATTATCTGCTGTTTGACTGATGTGCTCATCCTCTATACTTTTTCCCTGTTGTGTCCCCACAGTTATGATGCTCAGAATTTATAGTTTACATTCTTCTTGCTGCTGTTTTACATCCCTACTCACTGTTTATTCGTAGGATATGGGTAAGAGAAATCGGTTAGAATGGGCTTTTACACAGATGATTTGCAGTGGTGCTCTGAGAATCATCACCTATTTTTTATACCATTGATGCATTCCAGCAAGACACATGTAACACCACCTAACCTCACGGTGGGTCTCCTTTTTAGGAAGTATTAACTGCATGGTCACAGCTGAAGGACTGTTTCATCAGAGGGCAGTTCAAGGTTATAAGTCTGGGGTCACGTGCAACTTCTATGCCAGTCCTATTTTTAATCAGTCAGAACATTACTTTCCACTGTTGGGACTCTGTTGGCATTTGTGAATTTATATTAGGCAGGCTAGAACAGACTTAGCTGCTATTTTTGTGAGCATTGCCAAGTGAATTTCACCATTGACTAAGTGAAAACGAAGATTTGACTAGGCAGGGCTGTTATGTTGCAACCATGACAATGGTACCCAGTGCGCCGCAGGAAAAACAGGTGCTGTGCAAACAGTTGTCCTGAGCTTCTTTTCTCTTTCACTGCCTGGTGGAGAAATGTGCTGCTCAGCTGAAGAAATTCAGTGGGACTGATGATCATTCAAGCGGTCTTTAAACTGAGCGACACGTATTTCATTTAACAGTCTCAAGAGTTAGGATGTCCTTCTGACAAGAATTAAGTTTAAATCATAGTAATGTTGGTGAATGGGGGTTTTACAAATAATTTTCCTTTATAGCCTGAGTTTTATTTATTTTTTAAAATATTTTTTTTGATTTTTTTACAGAGAGGAAAGGAGAGAGAGAGAGAGAGAGAGAGAGAGAGTTAGAAACATTGATGAGAGAGAAACATCGATCAGCTGCCTCCTGCACATGCCCTATTGGGGATGTGCCCACAACCAAGGTACATGCCCTTGACCGGAATGGAACCTGGGACCCTTCAGTCCACAGGCCGACGCTCTATCCACTGAGCCAATCCAGTTAGGGCTACAGCCCTAGTTTTTAAAAAAAAATATGTTGAATCTTTGTCTGGAACATCAGGTCCTTTCACAGTGTTTTAATTCAAACAGACAGTTGACTGTCATTCCACCTGGGGCAGGAGGCAAGAATAAAGCTTAGGTTTAAGACATCGCTCCTCCCTTGCTTCATTTGATCTGAAGAGAGACTTGCCAGCTATCCAGGTTTCACTTTTCAGTATAAAATGCCACTTCTGGACTACCAATCATAGTTTTATTTATCTGTTATTTTGTTTGTTTGTTTTTTGGTTGCTTAGTTGATTGGTTTGCTTTCCCCCCTGACTGAGTATTTACATGTGTCTTCATTGTAAAACTATAAGCACAGATGAATGCAGGAGAATTTGAAATGACTTCAGTCCCTTGCTTTTTTATAACAGTAATGCTTTATTTCTATTTTCTGTTTCCATTGGAATAGAAAATTAATTCCATTATTTAATTTTCTTTTAGAGCCCTCCTTTTACCTAATTACTATAGCTAATGGGGTATGACAAAAGCCATGTTTGATTTATAATGCAATACCCTTGGGGTTATAAGGACCCTAGATATTAGTTGGAGTCCTGCATTTTGCAGATGAGAAATCAGACTCCTAGAGAAGGGAAATGACATACTGGGGTACTGCAACTGCTTAGTGGCAGATCTGCGTGTAGCATTCAGGCCTCTTACTCCGTAGTTCTTTTTCTTCTATATCAGCCCCTTTTGTCCTATTCCCTTATATAAAGACCTTGAGCAGATACTAACAACAAACCTTTCCTGTAGTCTCCCAGAAGAACTTTCTGGTTGATGAGCTCAAGTGCTTGACAGTGACTATGGCAATATACGTAACTTATCCTGTGGCTGCACAGATGACATCCTGTGAATACTGCTGGAAGCCTCCACAAACTCAACACTGAGAGGATTGTTAGTGTCTATGGACCCACAGCTCCCATAGTTTTCATTTGAAATAGACCTGCAAATGTCATTCTCACTGTTAAAAGCTAATGCCAGATATGGGTACCGCAGTTATAATTGCTAATTACCGTGTCAGTGAGATCCAATGCTTTCTTTCATCAGCGTGCTCATCTGTATATCCCGTTTTGTTATTCTAGGTTTGTGTGCTGGAGAGGCAAATATTTGACTTCCTTGGATATCAGTGGGCTCCCATCCTGGCCAATTTTGTACATATTATTATCGTCATTCTTGGTTTATTTGGAACTATTCAATATAGACCTCGTTACATAAAAGGAGTAAGTACCCTTCTGACCTTTTTCAATGTTACTGAAATAGAGAAACATATGAAAATGTTTTGAAATGTATATGCATAACCTCTCCTTAAAATAAATATGTTTGTTTTCATAGTTTCATATGGCATCTACAATAGCTGAAAATGTCAAGTTTAAAGCATATGACAGTGAATGTAATCCAATTGTTTTTGTAAATTGTGCTTACATCAATTTTTCTTCTGTAATTAAAAGCAGAATTATGCCCCTACGTTTACAAAGTATAAAGTCAGAGCCTCTGACATAATAGATTTCATGGGAATTTTCCCATTTTAAATAATCATATTTTCAAATTGAATAAAGATAGTGTAAATTAATGCAAATGAATTTATATTTTCAGTGTGAACATATTAATACATATGAGGGTTAAAAATCAACATGTTTAAAAGCCAAAAAGAGTCTGGACCAATATCTCTGTGTTCTCCATGATTTCCTTTTTGGCTCAGAGAAAGTATTTTGCATTCCCACTCAAGTTAAGCTTACTTAACATAAAAGTGAAATCCAACTGTGTTGCAGTTGCTATGGGAACCATAACTTAGGATTTTTTTACTTTCGTATGTGCCTCAGATCTCAGCTATAGCTCTTCATTAAATGTCTTCTTTTCTGTCTCATCATTTTCCCCCTCTGCCTTCTGTTGTAA
This sequence comes from Murina feae, assembly GCA_004026665.1. Taxonomy (NCBI): domain Eukaryota; kingdom Metazoa; phylum Chordata; class Mammalia; order Chiroptera; family Vespertilionidae; genus Murina; species Murina feae. The sequence continues at coordinate 494 of PVJC01054219.1, read as the reverse complement.
CAAAGGAAAAGTCTATAGGCATTTATTTAAAATTATAAAGTGAGTTTGTGGTAAAAGTAGACATAGAGGATAGCACAGGTGAAGCTCTGCCTCATTCAGCATAAGCCAGCAGGTTGTCTGTGTTTCAGCAAGCCCTCCCTCACATAAAAGATGCCTTCTATGACCTGTTCTCTTTGTCATCTGGGACCCAGGTGATGCTCCTTGGTTCAGAAATAGGCAATATGATAGCAACTGGAACCCAGGCATTCACTGTCTGGTTAAAGACGAGCAAAGACGTCATAGTCTTTTCGAAGTGCACACCCAGAAATTGAGTGCATGTCATACCTAAGGCTATGCACCCATGTAAATCTCATAAAAAGACAGATGTGTTCTATTGCAGAGTGAAGTTTTCCAATGCACAGGAAATAATAAATAGTATGATTCATTGTTTATATATGAATTGTACTTTGATCCAATATAGGTACACTATAATAGTGTCTGGGAGTGAAATCATA
>PVJC01054218.1:0-10572 GCA_004026665.1 Murina feae | reverse complement strand
GACCACGAGGCGGGGTTTTCCCTGCTTTCTGGTGGATGGAGGAAGATGGGCAGTAGGCAAGCTTGGGAGGCAGGCAGCACCCAGCCCTGGCCACAGCTCAAAAAAGAGAACAACATGCAGGGGAGGGCAAGAGTCTGAGAGATCAACATAGAGGGGGTGCCTGCTCCAAGCCTCCACAGTGTGCCTGGTGGCAGGTCCCCAGCAGGTAGACACACACACAGGAGGACTGCTCCCAGTCTCAGATGCAGCTGGGGGCAGGTCCCCAGTGGCCACACACACACACACACACACACAAGGCGCCTGGCAGACTGGGGCCATCATAGGACATCCACTGAGGGGTCCCAGACTGTTAGAGGGCACAGGCCGGGCTGAGGGACTCCCTCCACCCCGAGTACACAAATTTTTGTGCACCGGGCCCCTAGTGATCTAATAAAAGAGTAATATGCAAATTAACCACCACTCCAAGACACCTAAGCCACGCCCTCCAGCCAATCAGAGTGGGTGTATGCAAATTAACCCAGCCAAGATGGCGGCCGGCAGCCACAGAGCTAGAGCAAACAGGAGGGTTCCATTGCACCAGCGATGAAGTTGAAGCTGCCTACCCAAGCCGGCCAGGCCTCTGCTCAAGGAAACAATGTTTCAATTATAGAAGCCATGGAGCTGAAGCTTCGTTGCCTGACTAGGCCTCTGCTCAAGGCAACAAAGTTTCAATTATAGAAGATAAATAAACACCAGAAACCTGCTTCCAGCCAGCCTTGCTGGGACGTTAGGTCAATGAGAGCTGTAAGCAGCCTGAAAACAGCCCTCAGCCCTTCACCCAGGCTGGCCAAGCACCCCAGTAGGGATCTGAACCCTGAAGGGAATGTGGGCAGCCTGAAAACGACCCTCAGCCCCTCACCTAGGCTGGCCACACCCCTATGGGGTTAGGGTCCCCACTGGGGGGCTTGGCCAGCCTGCAAACAGCCATCAGCCCCTCACCCAGGCTGGCCAGGCATGCCAGCAGGTGGACATACCCCAAGAGGTCCCAGACTGTGAGAGGGTACAGGCTGGGCTGAGGGACCCCCCCCTGACTGAGTGCACAATTTTTGTGCACCGGGCCCCTAGTCCTTTATAATAAAAGCCTAATAAGCTAAATGTCCGGTTGTCCATTCAACCAATCAAAGCGTAATATGCTAATGATATGCTAAGGCTGCTCAACCGCTTGCTATTACGTGTACTGACCACCAGGACACAGAGAGTCAACCGGTCAATCAGTCACTATGATGTGCACTGACCACCAGGGGTAGATGCTCCAACCAGTAGGTTAGCTTGCTGGGGACTAAGCAAAATGGGCCAGACATGCCCTGGAGCCCTCCCATAGCCCCTCCCCACTGCTGGCCCAGCCCCCAATGGGCCCACATTGGGGCGGGCCTGCCGGACCCCACCCGTGCATGAATTCATGCACTGGGCCTCTAGTATCAAAATAAGCATGATTATGTTACAGAATAAAATACACAAGCTACATGTATTTTAATATATAATGGATATTTTCCTCAATACTCTCAGGAATTCACACTAAACCTCATTTGTCTTTGGGACACCTAGATAAAAAAAGTTCGAGACCACAAATACTCTCCCCCCCCTTCCTTTCAATTCTTCAGGGCAAAGTTCGCCAAAGTAAAGAAGGAACAGGAGCAGGATAGGAAAGTAGACTCCACTTTACTCCCACAGCCTGGGTTCTTCAAGTAATAAATACAATAAAAGAATGCAAAATACCTACATTAAGTTCAGGCAACGAAAGCAACTTCTAAAGAAAAGCCCCTACTCCTCAAGTGGTCTCTATTTTCCCCCTCATGTTAATTTATTTCTAATTAGCTAAAAAAATAAAAATAAAAAAAAAATGAGGTAACCCCAGCAAAATCTTCCTGAACTACCTACCACATTTCCTAAGAGAGTTACAGTGAAAGATCATGGATTTTACAAACAGGCAAACATATAGGTTTCCATATCTCCTTTACCACCTACTTACTAGCTGTGTGTGATCAGGGAGAAATACTTAACCTCCTAAAACCTCACTTTCCTCATCTATAAAACATCCATTATACCAGCTTCTCAGAGCTGTTCTATGGATTAAATACATTAAGCTATAAATGCACTACATGTAGTAGCTATTTAAACACAGTTTTTCTCCTATCATTAACTGTACAACAAGCAGCTCTCCACCCTCCATCCCCTGCAATGTACAAACTGCGTAGGTAATTATTCTACATCATCAGAGAGAAAAAAAGAGAACTTTTACATTTTATGCAGCAAAGTTTAAATCGCAAGAACCTTCATTCATTCAGTTACTTAAGCTTTTCAATATTCTATGTATTATGCTAAAGGATACCAGATGCATCCAGTCACTGTCCTCACAAAGCTCTGTGCAACGGAGGGAAAATTTAAAAGCAACAGCAATAACGAACATTTACCGAGCACTTGGAGTGTACGTAACATATATGAATTAGCTCATCTAATCCTCAGAACTACACTATGAGGTATTACCGTTGTCCCTCTTTTACAGGTAAGGGAGCTGGGGCCAGTAACTTACCAAACATCACAGTAGGTGGAATCTGATTCACATCAGGCAGGTGGGCTCCATAACCTGTGCTCTTAAACACTAATACTATCTTTTAAACTAAACACTTATAATAAAATGCAGTTGAGAGATAACAGAAGCAGAATGCTATAGGAAAAAAAGAGCAGTACCCCTTACTTAGCCTAGAAGGGCATTGTCATTTGAACTTGAATCGGAGTGAGGAATACAGTGGCCAGGCAAAGGGCGTGGCGGGGGGGGGGGGAGCCCCAGGCGGAGCAAACGCTGGGGGAGGACCGCGAACACCGGAGGAGGGCTGGAGCAGGAGGCGCCGGCAGGGGATGGTCCATGGAGCTGCAGAGCAGGGCAGCGCCCAGTCACTGAGGGTCTAGCCAACCACGTTAGGGAGTTCGAGCTGCATCCCAAAGGCCACAGAAACCACTGGAGGGTTGAAGCAAGGGGGTGACATGATCCAATGTGCACTTCAGGAGAGAACTCTGTTACAGGTAAAGTGGATTCAATCGTGCTTTCTGTCTTTGCTTAGGTGTTTCTTTTGTTTTGAAATATGGGGGCTCTATAAGAACCAGACGGGAGAAGGGCACGCGATGGGGACCTAGGTCAGGCTGGGGCAGTGCAGGCGAGAGGAGAGCTGGAGAGGGCAGAAATGCATATTCGGGAAGAGGCCGCAAAAGGATGCAACCAAGGAAATCGCCCAAGGAAAGCGCGTCTCGGGCGCACTGCAGACCCGGGAGGAATGGAGGTGGGTTTCAGAGCTGCCTCTTCTCCAAGCCCTTCTTCCCAGGTGCGGCGACGGGAGGCGGGACGCGGGAGGAGAGAGGAGGTCTGCCACCACCGACGCCGCGTCGGAGCGGACGTGGGAGAGGCGGGGAGCGGACGAGGAGCACCCACCAGAAGATGGTCCCGAACTTCATGCTCCGCCAGAGCTCCGAGAAGTCCTCGAAGCGCACGCTGTCCGTCTCCTGGAAGCGGCTGAGCAGCTCCTCGCAGTCGGCCTGCAGGCCTGCCGGGGCCCCCATACCGGCGAAGCCCGCGCGCTCGGCCAGCGGTCCAGCCCGCGGCGGTCGCCGAGGAAACCCGCCCGGACACCCCGCCTCCTACGACGTGACACCCGCACGCGCTCCGTGACGTCATATCCGGCTCCTTCCGCTCCACCTCCCGCCGGGCTTAGCGCCGATCCTCGATGCTTGCTGCGCGTGCGCGGGAGTGTAGCGGTCACCGCGCCGCTTATGCAAGGATTAAAATCAGCTCTTTTCATCTCTTTGAAGATGTATACATCTCCAGGGTCTTGTGAGCCCAAGAAGGAATGAGGTCCGCGTTGGGCCAGCTTAGGAGAACTGGCTTTGCCCCTACTGTCACTCGCCCTTCAAGTGTCAGAGGGACAAAAGTCAATTTCTATAGCTCGGGACCAACAGGTCAGAGCCTCAGCCCACCGCCTCGGGGCCAGAGGATCTGAAGAGAGTTTACCTAGACACGGACTCATGCCCTTGCAGTCTACAACCACCCGACAGGGAGCTGTGTGCGCTCTCCTGGGAGCCCCAGCAGTCTTCTGCAAGTACCCCTGAGAAACTGTTTTGTAAATATCTCCCCACCCACCTCTGCGCTACATCTACCACAGTGCTTAGCAGAAAATTTTTATTTTACAGTATACATACGGATTATGTGTGGCTGCATTGGTTTTCTGTGTACACTCCACCTCCTACCTTAAATCTAGAACTAGATATGGAGTAGTATTTTGTACTTCTCACCATTTCTCTGATTGCAGGGCATGCTGTTTTTATTCTTTAGGAGAGGTGTTGTAATACGGTAGGAAAGCCTAGGGCCCAGCCGAAGTGGCTCAGTGGTTGAGTGTGGACCCATGCACCAAGAGGTCACGGTTTGATTCCGGTGAGGGCACATGCCTAGGTTGTGGGCTGGATCCCCAGTGTGGGACATGCAGGAGGCATTCATCAATGATTCTCTCATTACATCCTCACATGGCCAAAGGGGCAATGGAAATTTCTGGAGCCTCTTTTATAAGAGTAAGAATCCCCTTCATGAGGGCTCCATCCTCTTGATCTAATCACCTCCTAAAGGCCCCCCACCCACACACACACCTCCTAATATTAACCATCTTGGAGGTTAAGTTTCCACATATAAATTGGAGGGGGACATAAACATTCAGGGCAAATCGAACATCTTGGACTCACTCAACCCTCAGTAATTGTTCATTGAATGGATTTCATTGGGAGAGTTAGAAAATGGCTGGCAAGAGATAAATTCTGCAATGTCCCAAATTAAATTACAGTGGATTGGAGAGTGGGAGACAACAGAAGCACTTAGCTAATATGTGTGCTAAAACTAAGGTGACCAGACGTCTCGCTTTTGGCGGGACAGTCCCAATTTTCAACAATTTTTCCCACGTCCCGCAGTGTTTTTAAAAAGTCCCAGTTTTTGAAAAGAATGCACAACAAGCTAGGGAACAGCGGGAGAACAGGAAGGGAATATATGGTTTTCGGCAGCCAAGCGGTCAATGGTGTCCCACTTTACCAATGTTAAAATCTGGTCACCTTAGCTAAAACTAAGAAAATCTATTCACATTCCTAAATGTTTGTTGAAACTTTGAATCAACCAGACACCACTGAGTCCTTCCTTATGAACTGTCGGACTCTTGACCACAACTAATAAAAAAATTAGTAAAGCCCTAACCGGTTTGGCTCAGTGGATAGAGCATTGGCCTGCGGACTGAAGGGGCCCAGGTTCAATTCCGGTCAAGGGCATGTGCCTTAGTTGCGGGCACATACCCAGTGGGGAGTGTGCAGGAGGCAGCTGATCGATGTTTCTCTCTCATCGATGTTTCTAGCTCTCTATCCCTCTCCCTTCCTCTCTGTGAAAAATCAATAAAATACATTTTTTAAAAACTAGTAAACATTTTCTTCCTTATGGACTAGGCACCTAGCCTAGGACTGCCTCTGCTTCGTCTTAACTTCATCCCATCCCTTTACCTATAGTCAATGTCAATTCTTTCAAAAACAACTTACATCTCTTTTCCCAAAACTCATTGTATAAAAGGGTTCCCTCAGCTCCAGGATGGCAGACGTGTGTCTTTTCCATCTGTCCCTGCTGCTGCTGGTTTAGACTGTATGTCCCAGGACCCGGCCATATGGCTGGCATATGGCTCAATAAACTCACAAAAGTTTGGAGCAGTGACAGTTTTTATTTAACATGGTCCTGTATTCCCTATTCTGTAACTCGGATAGTAATTCTTCTCTGGTCCCCATGTCACATGAATTCCTCTCCCACCTCAGTCATGTGTGAGTTGTCCTTGCACACAGAGGAGGAGGCTTTTGTAACACAGATGAATCAGATGGGAAGTGTGCTCTGATGGAAATATGAGTGTAGTAGGGGAGAAAGGATACATAAATGATCAGAGAAGGTAAAAAATGATCAGTAGAGTAAGAAAGCTGAGATTTACAGGAGTAGCAAATATTGGCAGTTGACTTTGACCAGAGACAAATTGGCTGAGCTGGCTCCTCACTGATTTGCAGTGTTAGCAGGTCACGTCGGTTAGCTTTTTTTTTTTTTTGCTTTAAATATTCTACCAGCAGATAAGGCAGTGAGGCAACAGTTTATAATGGCTCACCTGGCAGCTAGTTTAGTGCTCTTATGAAAGAGTTTGTCACTGCAGTTGTGTATAGAAACATTGAAATCTATTTCAAAGACCAAATGTTATCCAGTAATGTTTGGAAAGGGATCTCTACCTAAAGTAATGCTTCTTTGATGTTTTACTATTTTAAAATCTCTAAAAAAATAGATTTGACTTAACAGAGTCTAGTTTACTTGCTAGGCTATATGCTTTTTCAGTGTTTTAAAAGGCTTTACCCGTTGTGATTAAACACTGCACAATCCCCTCACTCCCATCCCCCCACACACCCCAGCTTACTCTCTGTGGAGAATCAGCGTTTGATAATGATTTATTAAGTATTCCCAAAGCCTAAAGAGTTTATCAGTCTCCTTATATGGCACCTTGGTAATCAAACACCCCATGATTGAGGCTACCGATCAGTGTTTCTTAGTAAAATATATATTTAAAACACCTTGTCCACTTTTTAAAAATATATACCATTACTTTCTGGGAAATTCTATTTGAAAACCCATAAACAATAAATTTTCCTGAAGAAAATAATTTACAATAAAATGTCTATTGCGGTCACCGGTGACTATGCAGAGGTGAGGTTATTTATTCTAAACAATACCTGCCTTTGTACCTTACAACAAACTGGCAATCCTAACACTAATTACAGCCAATTACATTTACAGCCCCAAGCTTTTCTGTAACCATAAACTCACCTCCTTTCTGTCCTTCACGACTCTCTTCTCCCAAAGAACTCTCAATATCCGGCCTCAGTAAGGTGCAGGCACGCAACAAATTAAAAAACAAAACACAAGCAAATCAACCCAACAGAAACACCTGGGACAGCTAAACTTCATTCTTCATCTGAGACCCCCCCCAAGTGCTTTTTTAAAATAAACTGTCTTGGGGTGCCTTCAGGGGAATATATTTAAACAAACTCCTCTATTTTTTTATCAAATTAGTAGATGACATTTTAAAAAAAAAAGCAGTTATATAGGTAACCAAGGCCCAACCTGGTAGGAGACCTCAGCTATTTTTCTATTCGACAAAGTGTAGCTTCACACCCAAAGCATTAGCCTGGCAATGTCGCAGACAGGTCCATGGCAACACCTATTGCGCCCCGACCGACCACCCATCCAAAAAAGCAAGTTTGGGGAAGAGCGAGGCACCAGCATTGGACAAGTCACCTAAGACCAAGGGCAGTGCTGACCGCCCCTGTCCCCGCCGGCCTCCCAACATGCGCTCGCACACGTAGGCAGCGGCGGGGTACCTGCGCCGGCCCCAAGCCCAGGGGGCGCGGCGCTGCGGGCGGGGGCCCGGCTGCGGTGCTGCGGCCGAGCACGTACCGGGGCGGGGCCTGCAGCGCGGCGGGCGGGGCGCGGTAAGTTTCGCCCTGCGGCTCGAGTTTCGCATCCTTAAGTAGCCCCGGGGGCACCGGGGGCACCGGGAACTACAGGGATGCCAGGTCCCTCCCGCATCCTTGGTATTTTCCTGCTGAGGGTCTGACCATTGCCGCTCTCAGGCACCTGCCTTTCCTCTCCGTCCAGGAATGGAGCCAAGACAAGGAATAAAGGAAATAAAGTAATACAAGGAGATCGGGTGTCTGAGCAGCGTCTTGGGTAAAACCGTCCATTACAGGTAAGAATAAAAATTATGCCCCAATCTCTGAAAGGTGTGAACACAACAAAGCTCCAGAAGGCATTCAGATTTGTGGCAAATTTGTGGTGAGGTGCAGCGTCTATCTTATAGGCAGACTATTTCGTATCTATTCTACAGATTGAACTAATTCTTTATAAAATGCTTTGGGGACGACGGGTTCAGCGCCATTTAAAGGGATGAAATATGAGCAAAGGGGTATGTGGTAGACTTAAAAAGAACACCCGAGTAAAAATTTTTCTTTACATTTTTGTTGGTTCCAGCTAGCAGTATGTTTGCAAAGGTTTTATTTAATCAAACCCAATTGTTAAAAAAAAAAATTCCATATCCTTTGCAACTTGTTTTTGATGTTGCTACAGTGGAACTTTGAGCTTTTAGAATTTTTTAGATTCTGTGAAGCCAGTACTTTAAGTCCATCATTTTTGTGTTTTAGAGGAAATCAAGATTTGCAATGAAACAAACAAAAAAGGGAAAATATGTGCAATAATTGTGAGTTACACAAACTTATTAGAAATGAAGTCAAACAATTCTGGGAGATCCATACCATACATTCCTATAGCAGGTTAGTTTGCTGTTCTTTTCATACGTCATCTCATTTACCTGATAATGTCTCCATTACCAGGCATTCGGGAGACATAATTCAGACTATTTTTTGAACCTGTAGTTCAAACTAAAGCCCAGCTAAATAGCATTTCAAAATACCACTTTTGTTAATTTCCATTTGTCTTGTCATTCCTCTTAGGACATCCCCTCCAAGTTTTGTATGGTTTCATTACCTTCAAGAGACACCTACCATCAGTTCCCTATACCCATTGTTTTTTCCTGTTTGCCATGTAAAGTTAATGAGGAAAAGGGTATGTTCTGGACTGAGTAGCACTGCAAGGTGGTTAGCACCAGCCGCTATGGAGCTACTACTGATGGCCGGCTCAAATGCTCTGAGCCTTAGGCCACCTCTCCAAGACTATTTTCTCATCTACAAACGAGATGCAAGTACTAATTCATAGGTTCTTTTTTAAGATTATGTGATCACATGCAAAACGCTTAGCACAAAGTCTAGCATAGAATACTTATGAGATGTTAGCTTCATTTTAATTCCTTATCTTTGTGTCATTTCACCAAGCAGTGCTAGGCTGTCTGGAGAACTATTTCCAGTCCCAAGATTAATAATGAGGCTTTAGAACACATGAACAAAGCATACTAAACTTTTAACAATGCTTTCTTCAAGTGTGAAAATGATATAATAGTCATTCACTCACAGCAGGACCAGAGAAGGGAGGTAGGCATGCATAGCGAGGGGACAGGAACATTAACGGGGGAAGAGCTACTATAGAATTATAGTTGTTAGGGTAGGGTTATACTTCATAAACATATTTTTTAAAAGTCTGTGATTGTGAGAGAGAAAACAATGAATGCTGGGAAGGAAGGGCTGTTTCTGCTATTGCAGCCTCAAGCGCTCCATGGAGTTTGTTTTGGGGATGATCTGGAGGCACTTGTTTCTTCCAGCTTGACTGTCCTTTAAACGTGGCTTTCTCTTCTAAACCATTGCTCTCACAAGTCATTTTCTCAGACCCCGTCATTACATAATCTGACCATTTACTAATATTTGAAAACTATACATCACCTTCTAGTTTTCAACTCAATTTGCTATCAGAAAAATAATTTTTTTTAACCTGGGAATATTAAACTACCTAAAATATCATCTCTAGTACAATCTGTAATTAGCTAAATACACAAGAACTTGGATTATAATATTTATAGTGAAGTATACATGTGCCCCAAAATATTGGAGAGTTTTAGTATTGTAAACTTTCGTTCTCAAAATTTCATGTAACTGTAATCACATTTTTTTCATTTTTAAGATAAAAACAGCCACCCAAGATATGTGGCTTAGTTTATTTTGTTCAGGATATTTTGTTCCTATAACCTCAGGCTATAGTATCTAAGATCTGGCATTACCTATATAATTTGTCCATGAAAGTAATTTGCAGTTACTTCTTGGTATAGGGATTCACAATGATTTTCTGCTTCTTTTAAATACCTTTTTATGCTTTGTAAAAACTGAGAGTTGTATTACTTTTATAGTCAGAAAAGAAATAAGAGCAATTTCATATATATATGTATATATATATGAAAAACAATGCTATTTTTAAAAATTTAAATATACAGTATCATTAAAACAAAAACAAGGTTAGTTCTGTTTCATATTTCAGTTAGAAGACCTAAGTTTAAATCTCTGGTCTGGGTTTAGACAAATCGTTTCATTTGAGGTCTAAATTTCTTCATCTGTAAAGGGGATAGATTAGAAATCTTTATTATTAAAAATTTTTTAGTTAATTGATTTTAGAGAGGAATGGAGAGAAACCCATTTGCTATTCCACTTATTTATGTATTCATTGATTCTTATATGTGTGCTGACCTGGGATTGAATCCACAATCTTGGCATTTTGGGAAGATGCTCTAATCAACTGAGTTATCCAGCCAAGAGGTAGAAATCTTTAGAGGGCATTCTAGTCCTTACAACACTATCTAATCTAATAATAGAGGAATATGCAAATTTGTCTGTTATAGCATCACGTCACAACTGGATCAGCAGGTTGCATCATCACCCTCTACTCAGGCAGCTGTCAAGGCCTGGAGTAGGATAGGATAAGATAGGCACAGGAATGGAAAAGGGATGGAAACTGAATGTGGAAGGATATGGCGACCACGCGGGGGGGGGGGGGGGGGGGCG
>PVJC01054217.1:0-10454 GCA_004026665.1 Murina feae | reverse complement strand
GCCGCCTCTATTTGCGGCAGAGGCCTCCAGTCTGCCCGGCTAGGCCGCAGTCTGTGGCTTCTTTCCGGCTCCCGGCTCCTGCCTCCGCCATCTTGACTGGACTATTTTGCATACCTTCGCTCTGATTGGCTGGTGGGCGTGGTTTACCCCGTCCCGAAGAAACGGTTAATTTTACTATTTCACTTTTATTAGTTTAGATTCCCTGTGCTGTACTTTACATCCCCGTGATTATTTCTAACTACCAATTTATATTTCTTAATCCATTCTCACTTATCACATAGACTCCCAACCCCTCTACAACCTGACAACCATCAGTTTGTTCTCTGTATCTCTGAGTCTGTTCTGTTTGTTCATTTATTCTGTTCTTTAGAATGCACATATAAGTGACATGATAAGGTGTTTGTCTTTCTATGTCTGCCTTATTTCATTTAGCATAATACTCACCAGGTCCATTCATGTTGTTGCAAATGGTAAGATTTCATTCTTTTTCATGGCTGAGTAGTATTCCATTGTGTGTGTGTAGCACATTATTATCCACTTGTTGATTGATGGACACTTGGGTTACTTCCATTTCTTGGCTTTTGTAAATAACACTGCAATGAACAAATATCTTTTCAAATTAGTGTTTTGTATTTCTTCAGATATATACCTAGAAGTGGAATTGCCAGGTCATAAGGCAGTTCTATTTTTAATTTTTTTAGGAACCGCCATTCTGTTTTCCATAGTGGCTGAACCAATTTGCAATCCCACCAATAGTGCCCCAGGGTTCTCTTTTCTCTACATCCTTGCCAATATTTGTTGTTTACTGATTTATTTATGAGATCCATTCTGATAGGTGTAAGGTGATATCTCATTGTGGTTTTAATTTCTATTTCTGATTATTAGTGATGTTGAGCATCTTCTCATATGTCTATTGGTCATCTGTATGTCCCCTTTGGAGAAGAGCCTATTGAGATCCTTTGCCCATTTTTTAATTGGATTGTTTGTCTTCCTGCTGTTAAGTTTTATGAATTCTTTAAATATTTTGGAAATTAATCCCTTAACAAATACATCATTGGCAAATATGTTCTCCCACACAGTGGGTTCCCCTTTCTTTTATTTTTTAAATACGTGTTTATTGATTTTTATTTATTTTTTAATATATTTTATTGATGTTTTACAGAGAGGAAGGGAGAGGGATAGAGAGTTAGAAACATCAATGAGAGAGAAACATCAATCAGCTGCCTCTTGCACACCCCCTACTGGGGATGTGCCTGCAAGCAAGGTACATGCCCTTGATTGGAATCGAACCTGGGACCCTTGAGTCCACAGGCTGATGCTCTATCCACTGAGCCAAACCGGTTAAGGCTTTATTGATTTTTAGAGTTAGAGGAAGGGAGAGAAAAGAAAGGTAGGAACATCGATGCAAAAGAAATATCAATCAACTGTCACTTGAACTTCCCCCCTGGGGATCGAGCCTGCAACCCAGTCATGTGCCCTGACTGAGAATCAAGTGGAGACTTCTTGGTGTATGAAATGATGCTCCACCAACTGAGTAACATGGGCCGGGCCCTTTTACATTTTTGTTGATGGTTTCTTTTGATGTGCAGAAGTGTGTTAGTTTGATGTAGTCCCATTTGTTTATTTTTCCTTTGGTTTTGTTGCCCTAAGAGATTTTTCAGTGAAAATACTGCTATGTGAGATGTCTGAGATTTTTTTAAAAATAAATCTTTATTGTTCAGATTATTACAGATGTTCCTTTTTTTAACCCCCATAACTCCCCTCTACCTGGTTCCCCCCCACCCCATGCCCTTACCCCCACTACAGTCTTCATCCATAGATGTAAGATTTTTGTCCAGTCTCTTCCCATACCCCTCATGTCCCCTTCCCCCTGAGAATTGTCAGGCCATTCCCTTTCTATGCCCTTACTTCTATTCTATTTACCAGTTTATTCTGTTCATCGGATATTTCTATTGACTTAATTGTTATATTCACTGGTTGATAGATATGTATTTGTTGTTCATAATTTTTATCTTTGCCTTTTTCTTCTTCTTCCTCTTCTTAAAGAATGCCCTTCAACATTTCAAATAATCCTGGTTTGGTGGTGATGAACTCCTTTAGCTTTTTCTTGTCTATGAAGCTCTTTATCTGACCATCAATTTTACATAATAGTTTTGCTGGGTAGAGTAGTCATGGTTGTAGGTTCTTGCTATTCATCACTTTGAATATTTCTTGCCACTTCCTTCTGGCCTGCATGGTTTCTGTTAAGAAATCAACTGACAGTCGAATGGGTACTCCCTTGTAGGTAATTAACTGTTTTTCTCTTGCTGCTTTTAAGACTCTATCTTTGTCTTTTGGCCTTGGCATTTTAATTATGATGTATCTTGGTGTGGTCCTCTTTGGATTCCTTTTGTTTGGGATTCTCTGTGCTTCCTTGACTTATAAGTCTATTTCTTTCACCAGGTGGGGGAAGTTTTCTGTCATTATTTCTTCAAATAGGTTTTCAGTATCTTGCTCTCTTTCTTCTTCTGGCACTCCTACAATTCTGATGTTGGTACGCTTGAAGGTGTCCCAGAGGCTCCTTACACTATCTTTATATTTTTGGATTCTTTTTGCTTTTTGCTTTTCTGGTTGACTGTTTTTGCTTCTTGGTATTTCATATCTTTGACTTGATTCTTGCAATCCTCTAGTTTGCTGTTGGATCTCTGTACATTATTCTTTATTTTAGTTAGTGTATGCTTAATTTCTGATTGGCCATTTTCCTTTTTTTTTTTTTTTTTTTGGTATTCTCATTAAGATCCTTGAAGGTCTCACTTGGTTCCTCGGAAGTTTGTATAAGATTCTTGAGCAGCTTTATAACTGTGGTTCTGAACTCTATATCCAGTCATTTGCTTTCCTCCGTTTCTGTCATTTGTAATCTGTTTCTTTGTCTCTGCATTTTGGCTGCTTCCCTGCATTGATAGAGTGGTGTTTTCTGTCCCAGCTCCAGTCTGTTGATTTAGGCTGTAGGCAGACAGGCGCACAGCTTGGGGCGGGGTCTCAGAGTCACTGGGGTGGAGCAACCCATGTTGGCTGCCCCTCAGTCAGCTCCACAGATTTTCCACGCCCTGGTGTCTGCACGCCTCTGAATCCCCAAGTCTCGGAGCTCTACATCAGTGATCACTGCGAACAGCTCTGCTAGAACGCCACTGTCATCTTCTGCCCAGTTGCCAATCCACCTGCAAAGCATTCAGTGTGACCCCAGAGCTTGTAAACCCTTCTGAGCCACCAATCCAGGTGCAGCAGCCACCTCCACCCTTTTGCACCACCGCCACCCTTTCACGCATCTGTACCTCTCTGTTTTGGCACCAAGAACTTCTACTTAGTCTCAATAAACTCCTTCTCTTGCCTTCTAGTTATAAAGCTTCCATTCCCTTGGTTCTGGAGTATGGTTGTTTAGCTTTATTGTTGTATTTTTTAATGAATTTGTGGGAAGCTGTGCATTCAGGTATATACCTTATGCCACCATCTTGGTTCTACTATCCTCCAGTTTCTTAAATTATTTTTCTGCCTTGCCTTCCAAGTCACCGATTTGATCATCTGCTTTATACAATCTATTTTAAAATATATTTTACTAGGGCCCAGTGCACAAAAATTTGTGCACTCAGGGGATGAGGGTCCCTCAGCCCGGCCTGTGCCCTCTTGCAGTCTGGGACACCTCAGGGGGAGATGTCCACCTGCTGGCATGCGTGGCCAGCCTGGCTGAGGGCAATTTTCAGGCTTCCCACAGCCCATTCAGGGTTTGTGCACTGGGGGGTGGGAGGGCTGGTGAGTGCAGGCCTGGACGTTTCCCACCAGAGGGCCCATGATCACACATGCCTGGTGGGCCCCCACTGCTGAGTGGACACACCTGGTGCAGAGCTGGGTGGCGAGCCAGGGCTCTCAGTGGGGCCCTGCTGCTGAGCGAACACACCCGGGTTGGAGCCAGGCAGCAGATTGGCTTCGAATTCTCCACACTGTGCAGCAGACGCTCCTGCACACCCTGTGGAGGCCCCTGGGGGGCATGTGAAGGTAGCAGACTCTGGACGGGTGCTCCCGCACACCCCTGAGAAGGCCCCTGGGGCAGAGCCAGGCAGCAGATCCAGGACGGCTGCTCCTGCATGCCCCAGGGAGGCCTCCAGGGGACAGAGCCAGGAATTGGACCCGGATCAGGCACTCCTGGACTCCCCATGGAGGCCCCCGGGGTGGAGCCAGGCAGTGGACCCCGGACAGGTGCTCCTGGATGTCCTGTGAAGGACCCACTCTCCGGCATGCCTGGTGGAGGCTCCCAGGGGGCGGAGCCAGGCAGTGAACCAGGAACGGCTGCTCCTGGATGCCCTGAGGAGGCCCCAGGCTGAACACACTCCCACTGAGCTGACACACCTGGCACAGCTATGCCGGCCACAGAGGCTCTCAGTGCAGAGCCGCCCTGCCAGCCTCTGTCTTGGCTGGGCTAATTTGCATACAGCCGCTCTGATTGGCTGGTGGGCATGGCTGTGAGCAGAGGCTCAGCCAGCCTAGGCAGGCAGTTGCAATAAAAGCCTCTGGTTTGTTCTAGCTCCATGGCTTCTGGCCTCCATCTTGGCTGGGCTAATTTGCATACAGCCGCTCTGGTTGGCTGGGGGGCATGGTTTGGCTGGTGGGCGTGGCTTAGGTGTCTCAGGTAATGGTCAATTTGCATATTACTCTTTTATTAGATTAGATTGATTTTAGAGAGGAAGGGAAAGGGAGAGAGAGATAGAAATATCAATGATGAGAGAGAATCATCGATTGGCTGCTTCCGCACACCCCCTACTGGAGATCAAGCCTGAAACCCAGGCTTGTGCCCTTGGCTGAAGTCAATCCTGGACCCTTCAATCTGCAGGCCAATGCTCTATCCATTGAGCCAAACTAGCTGGGGCTATCCTATCTATTTTTAATTCCTTCCAATGTATTCTTTATGTCAAATATGGCATTATTCATTTCTGACTGGCTCTTGTTGGTTTCTATTTTCTTTATCATGCTGTTAAAGTTCTCAGTAAGTTTCTTATAATTCTCACTAAGTTCTGTCAGCATCCTTATAACCATTACTTTGAACTCTTTATCTGATAAAATGCATGTGTCCATTCCATTTAATATCTCCCATGACTTTCCCTGGAAAGTGGGGGGAATGGTCCTAGCTGAAAGTAAGTCACTAACAACCCCTAAGACTGCCCTCACTTTTAAGCTCCAGCCTATACTGCTGACTCCTCAGTTGGGACTTAAAATTCAAGGGGGGCAAGGAGGATTCCAGATGGCTGAGTGAGAGGAATGCTGAAGGGTGGAGGTAGTTGCTTTTCCATGGGCTGATGCTGCTTGGAGTGAATTGATTGTTTCTCCCAAGAAAAATGGTTGCGGTGGTATTAAAGGATGCTATAACACAGTAATCCTGATGGTTGCTCCCCCATGCCTTTCCCCAAAGCCAGCCTCCCACACTCTCCTCAGGTGACTCTAGTCCTTTCCACCCTCCCTCCACCTATGCCCAAGGTGAATGCCTGGGAACAAAAGTTTTGCATGTGTTGACCCTTTAAATGAATGGTTTTGACTCCAATGGCTCTTGACTCTCCTTGACAGACAATAACCCTGCCACCTCTCAGAGCTGGATGCTACATGGATGCATGTTCCTGGCTTCAGACACTCTAGGCTGGGGAGCCCAGGCTGGGGACTAGGCTCCTGCCTTTCAGGGAGAAGCTCCTGCAGCTGAGGTATCCCTCCATAGCCTCAGCAGGTGCCCCTGGTTGTGGGGCTTGTCTATTTTGTGATTCTGCCATTCCTACTGGTCTTTATGTGGTTCCTACAGTCTTTGGTTCAAGATATCCTCAGTTTCCAGTTAGTGTTTCACGGAGACTTTTTCCCCAATTTAACTGTAACTTACAGTTTGATTCTGGGAGGCATTGTGATCAAGATCCTGCTACTCCATTGCAATCT
Organism: Murina feae; assembly: GCA_004026665.1. Taxonomy (NCBI): domain Eukaryota; kingdom Metazoa; phylum Chordata; class Mammalia; order Chiroptera; family Vespertilionidae; genus Murina; species Murina feae. Next base: position 4,511 of record PVJC01054217.1, on the reverse strand, counting down.
TGTACCCCCTAGAAATAAATTTAACCATAGAGGTAAAAAACTAAACTGAACTCAGAAAAATTTAAGGCATTGAAGAAAAAAATGAAGAAGCAAATAAATGGAAGCATATACCATACTCAAGTATAGGAATAATTAACATATTAAAATGTTTATTCTTCACAAAGTGATCTATAGATTCAATGTAATCCCTGTCAAAATACCAACAGCATTTTTCACAAACAAGAATAATCCTGACATTTATATAGACCCACAAAACACCCCGAATAGCTAAAGAAATCTTGAGAAAAAAAGAACAAAGTTGTAGATATCAGCATACCTGGTATCAAACTATATTATAAGGATATAGTAATCAAAACAGCATAGTACTGGCATAAAAACAGACATAAAGATCAATGGAACAGAACAGAGAGCCCAGATATAAATCCATATCTATGTGGTCAATTAATATATGTATGACAAATAAGGCAAGAACATACAATAGGGTAAAGACAGGCTCTTCAATAAATGTCCTGGAAAAATTGAACAGATATTTACCAATAAAATTAAACTGTACCACATTTTTTTACCATTTACAAGAATAAACTCAAAATGGGTTAAGACTTAATTATAAGACCCCAAACCTTAAAACTCTTAGAAGAAAAGATAGGCAGTAAACTCTTTGACATTGCTTTTAGTAATTACTTTTTTCATATATCTCCTTGGGCAAGGGGAAAAAATAAACAAACAAAATAAACAAATGAGACTACATCATGCTAAAATTTTTTTGCACAGAAAAAAAAAATCAACAAAATGAAAAAAAACAAGCAACTGAATGGGAGACAGTATTCTTTGATGATACATCTGATATGGGATTAATATCCAAAATGTATAAAGATGTCATACAACTTAACATTAAATAAAATCCAATTACAAAATGGGTGCAGGACCCGCTTTTAATCAAAGCGGGCATACAGATGGCCCATAGACAAATGAAAAGATGCTCAACCTCACTAATAATCAGAGAAATGCAAATTAAAACCACAATGAAATATCCCCTTACACCTGTCAAAATAACTCTCATTAATACAACAATAAGCAACAAATGCTGGCAAGGATGTGGAGAAAATGGTACCTTTGGGCACTTTCGGTGGGGTTGCAAATTGGTGCAGCCACTATGGAAAATATTATGGTGGTTCCTCAAAAAATTAAAAATGGAACTCCCATTTGACCCAGTAATCCCACTTCTAGATATACTAGGGGCCCGGTGCATAAAAATTTGTGCACTCAGGAGGTCCCTCAGCCTGACCTGTGCCCTCTCGCAGCCTGGGACCCCTCTGGGGATGTTCACCTGCTGGTGTGCGTGGTCAGCCTGGGTGAGGGGCTGATGGTTGTTTTCAGGCCAGCCAAGCCCCCCAGTGTGGACCCTCACCCCATTGGGGTGTGGCCAGCCTGGGTGACGGGCTGAGGGCCTTTTTCAGGCTGCCCATAGTCCCTTTAGGTTTTGGGTCCCTACTGGGGTACCTGGCCAGCCTGGGTGAAGGGCTGATGGCTGTTTGCATGTTGGCAAGCCCCCCAGTGGGGTCCCTCACCCCATTGGGGTGTGGCCAGTCTGGGTGACAGGCTGAGGGGCACTTTCAGACTTTCAGGCTGCCCACAGCTCCCATTGACCCAATGTCCCAGCAAGGCTGGCTGGAAGCAGGTTTCTGGGATTTGTTTATCTTCTATAATTGATACACTGTTCCTTTAAGCCGAGGCCTAGGCAGTTAATGAAACCTCCTCTCTGCTTCAGCTCGTGGCTTCTATAATGAAACAATGTTGTGCTTAGTAGTCTGCCCGGTCTGCTGTTTGCTTCAGCTCCTGAGGCTTCTATGATTGAGATAATGTTGCAAATATGTTCTTGCCTGGAGCTGGGAGAAGGCTAGCCAGCCCGCAAACAGTTTCACTCCTGCTGCAACGGACGCTGACTGTTTACTCAGCTCTGTGAGTGGTGGCCTCTATCTTGGCTTGGTTAATTTGCATACAGTCGCTCTGATTGGCTGGTGGGCATGGCTTAGACATCCCGAAGGGATGGTCAATTTCAATATTACACTTTTATTAGATTAGATATCCCAAGAAATCAGAAACACCAATCATAAAGGACATATGCATCTCTATGTTCATAGCAGCACAATTTACCATAGGTAAGATTTGGAGACAGCCTAAGTGCCCAACAGCAGATCAGTGGATTAAAAAACTGTGGTACATTTATATAATGGAATACTACATTGTTGTAAAAAAGAAGGAACTCTTACCATTTACAACAGCATGGATGGACCTGGAGAGCATTATGCTAAGCAAAATAAGCCAGTCAGAGAAAGATAAATATCACATGATCTCACTCATTTGTGGAATATAATGAAGAACATAAACTAATTAACAAAAATGGAGCCAGAGAAAAAAATATTTTAGAATATAATAAATGTAATCCTGTTATTTGCAAATTTTTAATATTTCCTACAACTTTTGTGATATTATACCATGTTAGTACAGTTTTGGTAATATTATTATATTTAAAATAGTTTTTCTTGAAATATTAATGTTTATTGCATGTAAATGGCTAATTATTTTGTATCTACAATCTGATATTAGACTTATTTTGATATTTTTTAAAAATCAAATTAAATAAAGAAAAAAAAGAAAGCCATTGAAGCGTTTAAATACAGGAACAAAAAAAAATAAATATAAAAATAATGATCAAACAAAACAAAAACAAACTCATAGATATAGAGAACAAACTACTGGTAGCCAGATGAAAGGGGGATAAGAAGCTGGGGGGAAATGGTGAAAGGATTAAGTTAAATTAGCAGGTACAAAATAGTCAGGGATATAAAGTACAGCAAGCATGTCAAATTCCCAGCCCATGGACTGCATAAGGCCCACAATGAATATTTTTGTGACCCAGCCAATATAATGATATGTAAGAAATTACTTTATAAAAATTTTGTAACTTAATCTTTGCAATATCTTGTTATACGTAATTGTTAGTAACAAACTATACCATTCACTAATGACTGATTACTATCATCATGTTTTATTCATTTCCTTTACAAGCCTTACACACAGGCATACCATTTCTCTCTACTAATACTAACAGCGAATATTTTAGCAGCCAATTGCCAGGTCATTAGTCTTGTACTGGCTTGTTTGGTGTGCGCAACAGGAAATATTTCACTTTTGGAGAACAAAAAAAAATAGGTTTATTTGCATTATGCTTATTAATTTGTGCAGTTATTCAGTGTCTGGTAAGTTAATGTTCAAGAAAAAATATTAATTTTTATTAAAATGTTCTATTGTTTTATGTTAATGATTATTCATTTATTTCAGTCCTTATTCAGCATGTCTCTATTGAAATAAACCTATGTTTCTATGAAAATTGAAGCTTTTGTTTTTTTGCAGCCCACATAAACTTAAACCTTGTTTATTTGGCCCGTGTTAGCCTTTGAGTTTGAAATGCTTGAAGTACAACATAAGGAATATAGTCAATAATATTGTAATAATGTTATTACAATATTAAATTATCAGGTGATCACTTTATAAGTTATATAAATGTCTACTCTCTATATTGTATATCTAAAACTGATACAATATTGAATGTCAACTGTAATTTTAAAAATGTTTTAATTTTAATTTTAAAAAGTCAAATATGTTTAACAAATTAAAAAAATCACTGAAATGTACACTTTAAAATGTATGGGAGTAGAATGTGAATTGTGTCTCCATAAAAGGAGAAAGGTTGTAATAAGTATTGTTATACACATCATGTATTGTTACAGACTATGGATTTTTTTGTTGTTAATCCTCACCTGAAGATATTTTTTTTCCCATTGATTTATAGAGGGATCCAAGGAAGGAATGGAGGGAGTGGGGAGAGAGAGAGAGAGAGAAGAATATCTATGTGAGAGAGACACATTGATTGGTTGCCTCCTGCATGTGCCCTGACCAGGACCAGGGATAGGACCTACAATTCTGGTACATGCCCTTGACCTGGAATTGAACCCCCCAAGCCTAACCACTGACCAGCACTGGCCAGGGTTGGATATTTTTTTTTAATTCCAAAATATGGGATTGTTGTGGCAAAGTTTATGAGTTTCTCCCTAATTTTAGATATTGCCAAGTTGTTTTCCAAAAGTGGTGCACCAATTCACACTCTGAGCAATAATCTAAACTAATAAAAGCGAAATAGTAAAATTAACCGTTTCTCTGAGACAGGGTAAGCCACACCCACCAGCCAATCAGAGTGGCTGTATGCAAATTAGCCCAGGCAAGATGGCGGCCGGGAGCCTCGGAGAGAGCTGCGGGTGAATCATGGAAACCAGCGGGCAGCAGAGTGGGCTGGGCAGGTGGTGGCTGGTGCCTTTCAGGGTCCAGGCGGAAAGGCCCCACACTCCAACGGTTCTGAGCTCCGCTTTGGCTAAGAGCCGCTGGGGATCAGAGCCGCTGGGGAAGGAGGCACACGTGGGGACTTGGCCTGCGGGGCAGAAAGGCCCCACACT
>PVJC01054216.1:0-10573 GCA_004026665.1 Murina feae | reverse complement strand
GAGGACGGGGGCTTTTATTGGGCTGGGAGTTGGTGGGTGGGGTAGTGTGTGTGATTGGTCGAGGGAAGGGTCAGGGTTGGTTGTGCAAAGGGGGCGGGATGCAGTCAGACTTGGGTCATTTCCTCTGCATCCCTATTGGTCGGTTGGGAAAAGGGTGGTTGAGCAACTGGGAACTTCGGGAGGTCTGTTGACTCCATCACAGGTAACTCACATTAGGGATCTGAAAAAAAGCTTGATGTTAAGTGGCAACCAAAATAGAAGTTAAATTTGACCTGACTAGTCCCAGTCTACTGCCATGATGACATTTTATTTCTTTTAAGGTCATGGAGACAAAGCTTCATTCAGGTGTAGAGTTCCCAAAATATGTTAATTGGAATTTTGTAATGCACAAATGTGAGTATTTATATACAGTATAAAATATATAATATTATGAGCATAAATATATATGTAAATAATAATAAGTCTCATAAGAGATTAACAATCTGTATGAAGTAGCTCCTACTTATAAATTTCTACAATTTAGTTAAATTAATATATACACATGGAAAAGGAACTGGTGATTCCATGAAATAATTCTGTGCCAAATATGTGGAATAGACACCTGACACTTAGGATGGGTTATTCCTTTTATTTGGGATATCCAGGAGAGTTCCTATGGGAAATGGGATCCAAGTTGGACTTTGAAATATGGGAAAAATAAATATAGGTTGATAGTAATGAGAAGGCTAAAAAAGGGCTAATTCAAATGTAGCCCTGATGTTTTGGGGGGCTGGCGGTTGGAATTCATGCCAGCAGACTCAGTGTGCATTCTTAATGACCTATGGCTGGGTCATTGCCTCCTTCCCAGAGACTGAACTTGCAGAGCCTGTTACAGAGGCCATAAGCACTGCCCCTGGGGAAGGGTGGGTTGTTATGCAGGTGCCAAAACCTTGGGACACCTGGGGGCCTTCCTCCAGGGCTGCGAAAGGAGAAGGGGGCATATTTGCAAAACAATGACCCCAGAAGGTTATAAAAAGCAAAGCCTCTGTATGTTACTTCACTCTGACTTGGAAATTATTTCCCAGCGTTCATGGCGTAATTAAAACAGTGTTTTCTCCACTTCCTCAAAACATCGCTTGGTTTTTCTGGGTCTTTCTGCAACAGTAAGAGAGAATAAACTATTTTGTTAGAAAAATGCACTAAAAAAGTCAGAGACAGGAATATACAAGATGTCTTGGGAGGACTGTACAGAGACCAGTTAGGCTGGAGCAAAGGAATGAGTTTAGGAGAACAACTGTGGAAGGAAAGCTAGAAAAGGAGGTTGAGGCTCTCTTTTGAATTCTCTTGAGTATTAGGCTAAGGATTTATTACATTCTCAAATAGTCAAAAAGAGCACCATTGAAACTGATATACTCTGCAACGTTTTGGGAGGTCAGTTTTGAAATTGTATTGTTGCAGAAAGACCAAAAAAACTAAGTGACGCTTTGAAGAGGTGGAGAAATCAGTTTTAATAACACGCGCGGTCTCCGGGGACAAAAATCCCAAATCCAGAGCAGAGTGCAGCACGCGAGAACCTTGCTTTATAACTGCCCCTCGAGTTCATTGATTTGCAAATATACTCCCTCTCTCCAAGGCCCTGAAGGGAGAATTCTTTTTATCTACCCTTCCCCCAGGTATGCTTAGGTTCAAAACAAGGCCCCCTGCTTTTCGAGGGACAGGGCTTTGTTTGGTTTAATGGCCTAACACTCCTTTGCAGAATCAGCCTTCCTCCTCAGTATGGGATGGATCAGGGAGGTGAGAATAAAAATAGACCAATTAAGAGGCTGGGAAAATTGTGTGGGGTGATCTGTAGTAGAATTTATAATGGCTGATAGTTTATCTACAAGGAAAAACCTCAAGGGTGTGGGAATCAATCAGTAAATAAAGAAATATGTAAATGAAGAATCATAGGCCTTAGTGACTTACTGATTCTAAAGAAGAAGAAAGAGGGAAAATGAGAACTGACCTCCAAGTTTTAAGCTTTGATGACTTGGGATCACATTGGGACCAATAATAGGAGTGGGAAATCAAGAGAGGAAAGTAGCTTTTGCTTGGATTATTGTTAAAAGTTACTAAATGTTCTTTTTTAAAGAAATAAACCTCTTAAACTTAACAATTAACCTTTAATTCCATTCAAATATTAAGGCGCAGGCCATCTACTAAGGACAATAAAGATTATGTATGTGAAATGAGGTGTGTAAAGTATAGTATAGTATTAAGTGTATTGACAGCATCATTGACTATGCTCCCCTCGGAATTTGTTAGAAGTCACTCGAAAATATAACTTTTATATAAAACTGAATTTATTTTTTCTAATAAATTAGTATCTATAGGGGAATTTATTTTTTTAAAGATTAAGTAGCTAACCCCTTAAATGAGTAGGACTTCAGCTAATTATAATTTTCTTTACTAAGAGATTTTCATAATAGCATCTGAAATTTGAGATTGGCAATGTTAGCTGAATTCCTCTTTATTGCTACACTGTTTTGGAGTCAGATGGGGGCTGAATTTGAAGGCTTGCTCTCCACTTAATAATTTTGTGATCTTTTGTCAAAGCAGGTCGGTTTGTAGAATGAAACCTGCTGAAGATGAAGTGAGTTAGTACATGGGAAGTGCTTTCCGCAGTGTCTGCCATATAAGTAAGCTTTGAAAAATGTTAGGTGATGTAGTTTTGCACAGACTTATCAGCGATTATAAAATTATAAACCCCAGAACAAAATAGGGTCATATTTCTTTAACTGTTCTTTTCAACATGACCTGCAGCAAGCATCTAGGCATTGTAGGAACATCTCTGTCCTGGCAGAGTCCGGCAGCCCAGAGGTTATCACAGATCATGGGGTTAGTTGGAATTATAATCAAATCTCATCAAGAGGAAATCAGCTGGTCGGTTGTTTGCAGTATCTGGCAACACTGGGTAGGTGTTGGCTGTTGAAACGATATTGCCTTCCCACTATGCCCTGCTGAGGTTCTTCAGGGTACAGATCTGCGCAGGGAGAGGAAGCGTTCCTAGCCAGGGTCACCCCAGCCAGGGTCACAGTGCCAGCAGGCAGCTGGAACTCCAATATCGTGCAGCTCTTAGGTTTGTACACACACACACATGTGCTCATTGCTCACACAGTATTCCCTTCCCCCTCCCCTTGCCTGGCAAACCAACTGTGGCAGGGTGGCTGGCTCAGGCAACACAGAAGTTATTTGCATCTAAGACAACCTAGGCCCAGCCTGGAGCTTGGCTCTCTAGTTCAAATTTTATTCTCATGGTGAGTTTCTATGAGCAGCTCACAAAATCCTAAACACCAGCTAACCTCAGCCATGTCAGCTTAACTAGGTAGAGATGTTGAAATAACCTGCAACCTCACAGAAAACAAGGGTGAAGTTTTCCATTCTTTTCCTTCCAGAAAGTACCTTAGAAATTTGCCCATACTCATACCAGCATCCTTAAAGCATCCTGTTCCATGAGACTTAGGGTGAAACAGCATCAGTAATGAGGGAAAAATTACAAGGAAGCTGGTTATACTTTTACTCTGTAACAATGGGTACTATTTGTCTTACACGACTTAATTAAAAAAGATTCTTTCTACAGCTAATTGATGTGTTTGGTTGTGGAAGCAAAAGGGCTGGAAGTTTTAAAATGCATAGTCTCTCATTAGAAAAGTTCAAGTTCTGCCTCACCAGTTATTCCTCTACTATTACCTTTATTCTTATTGTTATCACTTTAGAATTGAGGAGTTGAAAAAAATGTTTCTTGAGAAGACAATTTGAGAGAGAGAGAGAGGCAAAAATGATTCTTTGAACATCCTGTACTCAAGTCAATTACCATTCTAGCTTTGGCATATCTTATACAATCATGCGCAATCATGTATAACAGTGTTTCCATCAGTGATGAACTGCATATACAATGGTGGTACCATATAACCTGGGGGTATAGTAGACTATACTATCTAGGTTTATGTAAGTGCACTCTCTGATGTTCACAGAACAATGAAATCGCCTAATGATGCATTTCTCAGAATGTATCACCTTCGTTAAAATAATGCATGAGTATACAAGATGCCCTAGCCTTCTAATGAGGTTCTTCTCATGTGATATATTGAATTTTAGGTTCATTTCAGTTGACCACAATGATCAGTTTTTCATTAAATATTTCTCAGTAGATTGTCCCTTTTAAAACATCTGAGGAAATCTCATTTCTCACAGTTCGAGTGAAAACCAGACAACCACCTTCTACCCATAGCTTTAATAAAGGGAGAAAGAGCCTCCTTGTTCCAGCGTGCTCATTGTTAGCTTGACATCTCCATCAAAGAAAACAGCTCTCCAAGCAAGGCTGTCCTTAAAGCCGGAGACAGACCTGTCAGTAGCTCAAAGCCAGAAAATCTTGATTTCCAGAGCTGTGATCAAACTGTCAGAGCAATGCTGCTTCCCTGGAAAGCAAGACAAGCCCACCTGTCCGAGTTTCCCCAGACATAACTAAGGACCCTAAAGGTGAGCCAACCAGCTGAGTGAAAGACAAGCAACAATTGCATCACTGTTGCCCTTGAGGGATTTGGTCCTGAAGACTAAGAAAACTCTCTTAAAGGAGCTCTAATTAAATTCAGAAAATGGTTTAGCCTCATTGTGTTGTTGTTTTTTTCATATTACTAATTAAGTAAGAGAAATGAGATTCTCCAAAAGAAGATTAAAAGCATGAAAGGAACCAAAAAAAAAAAGTATGAAAAAAAGTAAGGACAAGGCTGCGTATAAATAGATGGTGGCCCTCGCTAATCATTCAAGTGTGTGTTGACAGAATTGGTTTACGTGATCACTCAGGTGCTATGCTAGTCATAGCATCTATTGACCACGGTGTGGTATGTATTGATTATTAAGATGATTAACAGTGCCTGTCACACAACACTGGCTGACTGCATATACAGACAAGATCAAGTGATTTTTGTGTAGACTATTCCTTAGGGTGTGGGTGGGGTAGATGGCAATCGGGGAATTCACCAGCCATTCTGCTCTAAGTTACTCTGACAAAACAGAGTTATTTTAAGATTTACCATAAATTGTTTCTGCACAAAGGAAAGGTTTTGTGGAAGGAATTCATGACGTCATACAAGCATGTTTCTTTAATTGGAAACTGGATACACTCTACTAAACATTTTATTGGAATATTTATTTCACACTTTAGGAAGGATCCTGAGAGACATGCTTTGATTAACTGTGATTGTCCGCATATGAAAAATGAGTAAGGAACAAGAAAAAATATGCAATTAGTATGGCAGGCTTCCAAATCTTTATTTGCTTTCTAGCATTTCAGCAGTACCATTTCTCCCACAGATCATATTGAACAGGACATCTAACACCAAAACCAGTCAATTTGGTACCCTGTTAAATCTTATTGTTATTTAAATCTTAATACAATGTGGCAGTAACTAGAAAGCTAAAGATCCCATATAACAAAAGAGTAATATGCAAATTGACCTTAACAGCAGAACCACTGGGAATGACTGGTCACTATGACACACACTGATCACCAGCGAACAGACACTCAGTGCAGGAGCTGCCCCCTGGTGGTCAGTGTACTCCCTCAGGGGGAGCTCTGCTCAGTCACAAGCCAGGCTGATGGCTGCCAGTATAGCGGTGGTGGTGGGAGCCTCTCCTGCCTCCTCAGCAGTGCTAAGAATGTCCAACTGTAGCTTAGGCCTGCTCCCCACTGGCAAGTGGACATCCCCCAAGGGCTCCCAGGCTGCCAGAGGGATGTCTGATTGCCAGCAGGTGGACAACTCTCAAGGGTTCCCAGACTGCGAGAAGGCACAGGCCAGGCTGAGGACCGCTCCCCCTCCCCCCCTGCAAGTGCACAAATTTTTGTGCACCGGGCCTCTAGTACTATCATAATCCTGGAAGTAGTTTAATTTGAGCAGAGGTAAAAATGAAACCAAGACCTGTGCTGTTTTATGTTCTTAGATAATACTCCCAAGTCACTTGCAAACTAGTGGGTTTTTGTTTGTTTTCATCTTGAAATGGATGGATCTTGTACATTGTACCAGTGTGGTCCCAGGATGAGCAGTGGCAGCATCATCAGGATGATCCCAGACCTACTGAATCAGAAACTCTGTGTTTGGGAGTCTGGCAAGGTGATTCTGGGGTTTGCTAAGGTCTGAGCACTACTGAATAATACCACCCTACTACCTCCTCTCTTCACTTTTCATCTACAAACACACCATGCACAGAAAGAGTGCTGTCATGACTTAGCCTCAAGGGCAGTTCACTGCCCTTACTTAGACTGCTGCCCTTGTAGTTTCATTAACATGGTGCTTCAAACAATTGAGCCAAGTGGACTTAAATGAAGGAAAGAGGTGAGTTCCCCCCCATTTTCCCTTATTGGGGAGGAAGCATGATATTTAAAGGTTTCATTTCAAGTTCTGATATAACTTAGCCATTGTGGGGCTTGAAATAAATTACTTAACTCCTCTAACACTTGTGTTTTTCACCTATAAGCATGCATTAGTTGTTTTGAGAGTGAAATTAGTTTTGGCTAATACTAGCACATATAGTGCTTTATGTAAATTAGAAAAAGGTGCCCATTTTTTAGGGCTGACAATGTCCAGGTATCTTCCTAAATTTGGCAAGGAGACCCTTGGATTTCAGCCCTGGCTTCCACCTGCTCATCTGGACACCTCTGTCTAGGGCACTAGCATATGCAAAGCTATTGAATGAGATAATGCATCTAAAGCACCTGGCATATAATAGTTGCTTTTCACTCAGTAGATTACACACATAACACATAAACATAATTTCCTGAATGTATCTATTACAGTTCATGGAGAGGAGCATACTTGGTAATCAGTTGGTTATCAGTAAAGATGCTTAAACTGTCTTGTAAAAATTTTAAAAGAATCATAGTATGTCTCAATGGTGTGACTAACACGTGGACCACATTAAGAGGTTAACTGAAAGCATTTCATTTTACCCTTAAAGCAGTGTAGATGGGTCCTCTCCAGACCATTAAAAACTGAGATTTGGAGAGGAAACTGGTTTTACATTTGCTACTCAAATACCACCCATGGATTATCTACTGACTGATGGAACAAATTAAATAGGGACCCACATTCCAAAGTAATAAATTAGACTTAGCTACACATGAAATGTGGAGAGGATATTACTTGACTTGATATAATGTAGGAGCTAACAACTATCCTCAAATCCATTTTTAAGGGCAAAGGTTAATAGGTAGAAGAGCCTGAGCTTCTGTAAAAAGAGGATGAAGAGAGAGAGTCAAGAAGGAGAAGAGTGAAGTTTTCAACTCCTTCACAAGTTTACCTAGGGCTAACTCTTCCTGAATTTAATATTTAAGAACTTGAGTGTTCTCTACCCAAGGAAAGACATATAACCAATTGTCATGCTTGCCTCTTAAATTTTGGTATTCACTTCTAGCACAGATCATTATTATTTACTAGAGGCTCAGTGCACAAAAATTTGTGCACTTGGGGGAGGGGAGATTCCTCAGCCAGGACTGTGCCCTCTTGTAATCTGGGACTGCTCAGGGGATGTCCATCTGCTGGCTTAGGCCCACTTCCTGGGGGATTGGGCCTAAGCTGGCAGTCAGACATCCCTCTGGAAGCCCGAGCCCTTGGGGGATGTCCACTTGCTAGTGGAGAGCAGGCCTAAGGTGCAGTCAGACATCCTTAGCTCTGGTGAGGAGGTGGGAGAGGCTCCCACCACCACTGCTGTGCTGGCAGCCATCAGCCTGGCTGTGGCTGAGCAGAGCTCTCCCTGTGGGAGTGCACTGACCAACAGGGGGGCAGCTCCTGCATTGAGCATCTGACCCCTGGTGGTCAGTGTGTGTCATAGTGACCAGTCATTCCCAGTGGTTCTGCTGTTAAGGTCAATTTGCATATTACCCTTTTATTATATAGGATTATCAGTTATCTGGTGTAAGGAGACAGGATCTTGCCTAGCACTCATCATTACACATTAAATTGGCACAATGAAAATGATGGAACAAAGCACTGGTTTTAAAAGCAGTACGTTCTTTAAAGGCTACAGTAAATTCTTGTCTGTCTGTACATTACAAGGTTACAGTACTGCTACCATAATTAAATGCTAGACTAGATGTAACAAGATATTATGTGGCAGAAGTTAAATGCTAACCTAAATAGCATCGTCAAAACAGAACACAGGAAATACAATTGAAAATCACTATCCGAACACTGCTCCTGTTACAAGATGTCAGAATCATGCATTATGCAAGAGAGGGACTGCTTACAGAGACTTTACACAAGAGAATTTAAACTTGCTTCTGTGGACATGAGCAACTGCTCTTTGAAGCATGGGCTCTGATGAGAGGCTGCCTGGCTCTAAGGACATTCCAAGGGAATGTTCTCGTTCCATCTGATGCATATTTATTTATAGGGTGCTGAACGAAGGAGCCTTTATACTTCATGGCAGATTGCACCGCCACCACATTTTTTCATTAATCACTGTTTTTTTGGAGTCGTCACCATGGCTTTATTATTGATCTGTTTTTTGAATCCTCCATGTGAATAAAACTACAGTCACAAAATGACCCATTGATCAATGTCAACAAACACATTCCTGCAAACACAACCTTTAACTCCTTTTCTCCCTGAATCCTCCTTCCGTTTCATCTCTCAGGCAAAGGCCTGAAAAAACATGGTCCTCCTATTATTCCCTGAAAGTCAACAAATCCAGAATTTGCTGGGTTTACAAGACTGAACACAAAGCCCATCTCAAAGAGAACACTTTTCCTCTGCTGCTCAGATTTTTAAGTGAAAAGGTCTTTACTGCGCATTTTTACATCCATCTCTACTCTGTGTTAAAGACCTGTGGGTCACATATTGGTCTTTGTTGACACATACAGAGAATTCACCATCTCTGAATACATGTACCAAACATAAATATATTTATCCACATACTAACCTCTCTAATTTAGACATGATTAGAGACAGGGCTATTTAATTAGTGAAAAGTCTTAAATTATAGGTGGTTGATTACTTTTGAGTACATAAAGTAATAGCCGGAAATGGCTGACAGAGTGTTGCCAAGTGTAGGGCCTGCCCTACCTCTTTTAATGAATAGCTGAAGATCACTGAAATTAGCACATTAATTGTATGCACATAAATTGTTTCTACTAAGTGCATAAAAATGTTGTTCTCTTTGTAATCGTAGTGAAATTATTTATTTGGTTAGGACACCGCCTTTCACAATTATTCACGGAAGTCAAAAAAGTGAACTTGAAGTAGGTACCTATCTAAATCAAAACATTGCCAATTGCGTGCCTCCACATTTTACCACACATGGCAAGGGCTCCTGACTTGTTTATAAAAAAAATCCCAAATGCGCATCTAATAAAACTCACCTTCAAGTTTCCCATTGCCTTGCTTCATGTTTTTCTTTCAGAATCTCAAGGAGGGTTAAGTAAGTCTCAGGCTCCAGATCAAACTCCCTGCATACGAATTCCTGCTCTGCCACTTCATAGCAGTGTATCTTTGGGCACGTTGCTAAATCACTTAACTTCAGGTTCTCATCTGGCCTCCAGGATTGTTGTGAGAATTAAGTGGATGAAATTATGTTTGAGAAGTGTTTCTCAAACGTCCATGATGACAAAATTCACCCGAGGGCACTTGTAAAACCAGCAGTTTCCCAGACTCGTCCTCTGAGGCTGCTGAGGTGGGGAGGGGGGCACCCATCAGCCTGGAGATTCTTATCATTTGGGAAACATAGTTTGGAAGCACCTGGCTCTTTTTTCTCACACGCTCTGCACTGTGTGTTGCATTAGTGCGCCAAGAAAAACAGGGGAGTCGTAGGCTGAAGATATAGGAATGCCAAGAGTCTCGATGGCATCCCTGACAGCTTTTCCTTTAGGAGTGCCAGCGGAGAGTGCTCCCTGTTATAGAGAGAGCAGTCTTGTCCTCAGCTGAATAGTTCCATTGGCTCAAAAGACAAATCTCTTGTTGTGTAAGAATCTGTTTCTCTGAAAGTTCTGTTCACTGTTCTTGCTTGATATTTGGAGCAACATGGCATAAATTTGCTCATCAGTCCATGTGACAGTCTTTATAAACATTAAAGGAGCTCTTTTATTTCCTTTTGATATTCCCTTCCCAGGCCAGCAATTTTCAAACATGTGCCACAAGAATTTTTAAAACATTCAATATCTGACTATTTAGTCAGGGGCACTGATCTTTTTTCCCTTAGATTGTCAAATAATAAATGATAACATCCAACACAACAATAGTTGTATAATGTGAATGAATCAAAATTATTCCCTTTTTTTTGTCAGATCAGGAAAAAATATCTATTTGTCTGTGTGCGTGTGTGCATGCATGTGTATGCGTGCGCGCCACAACATTTTACTAATTAGTTTATGTGTGCCATGAGATGAAAAAGGTTGAAAATCTCTGTTCCAAGCTAAATACGCCAAGTTTCTTCATCCATTATTGGTTATAGAAGAAGGTGTCTATAGTTCTCATAATCTTGATCACCCTCATCTGGAGCCAACTCGAGACTACCAACTTGCCTCTAAAATGAGCTTCTTGACAGAATGATGGAGCTTCCTGAT
>PVJC01054215.1:0-10574 GCA_004026665.1 Murina feae | reverse complement strand
TTGATCTCTCCACCTTACCCCTCCTCTACCTTCCCTCTGAGGTTAGACTGTCTGATGGATGCTTCTCTGTCTCAGGATCTGTTTTTGTTCATCAGTTTACGTTCATTATATTCCACAAATGAGTGAGATCATTTGATATTTATCTTTCTCTAACTGGCTTATTTCACTTAGCATAATGCTCTCCAGTTCCACCCATGCTGTTGCAAATGGTAAGGATTCCTTCTTTTTACTGCAGCATAGTATTCCATTGTGTAGATATACCACAGCTTTCTAATCCATTCATCTGCTGATGGGCACTTCAGGTTTTTTCAAATCTTAGCTATGGTAAATTGTGCTGCTATAAGCATAGGAGTGAATATATCTTTTCTGATTGGTGTTTCTAGTTTCTTGGGATATATTCACAGAAGTTGGATCACTGGGTCAGATGAGAGTTCCATTTTCAGTTTTTTGAGGAAACTCCATACTGTTCTCCACAGTGGCTGCACCAGTCTGCATTCCCACCAGCAGTACACAAGTGTTCCTTTTTCTCAGCATCCTCTCCAGCACTTGTCATTTGTTGATTTGTTAATGATAGCCATTCTGACAGGTGTGAAATGGTACTGCATTGTCATTTTGATTCCATTTCTCAGATGATTAGTGACTTTGAGCATGTTTTCATATGTCTCTTGGTCTTCCTTATGTCCTTTTTTGAAAAGTATATATTTAGCTCTGTTGTCCATTTTTTAATTGGGTTGTTTATCTTCCTTTTGTTAAGTTGTATGAGCTCCTTGTAAATGTTGAAGATTAGACCCTTATCAGTGATAGCATTGGAAAATATGTTCTCCCGTGTGGTGGGCTTTCTTGTTGTTTTGTTGATGGTTTCTTTTGCTGCTCAGAAGCTTTTTATTTTGATGTAGTCCCATTTGTTTATTTTCTCTTTCGTTTCCTTTGCCCTAAGAGCGGTATTGGTGAAGATATTGCTTTGGCATATGTCTGAGATCTTGCTGCCTGCCTATGGATTTCTGTAATATTTTTATGGTTACCCATCTTAGTTTAAGTCCTTTATCCATTTTGAGTTTATTTTTGTGTATAGCGTAAGTTGGTCTAGTTTCATTTTTTTTGCAGGATCACTTTTTGTACATGAAGAATCCAGAGCCGCTGATTCAGAATAAGCATTTTAAAAAGCTACCCAGATATTTATACATTATAGTCTGAGAAGCACTCCCTATAGGAAAAAACCTCCCTCATCCAGAAATAATGTGTTCCTGATTTCAACTAAATGAGTACAGAGGATATATTGCAGCATTTAACAAAATATTATATAAAACAGCACGTGTTGGTTCCCCTGTCTGTTTGCATGTGGGGAGTTGCATTCCGAGTCACTTTTTAGCAATGCAAGTACATTATTCATATAGATTAGAGCTGCATAATGTGGACTGTATTAAACTTTTAAATTTTCCAGAAGTTACATTAAAAAGAAATGATAATTTGCAGGTGAAGTTAATGTAATAACATATGTGATTTACTCAATATATTCTCATTTTTAGATATTATCAATATACATGTTATTAATGGTCTATCTTACATTATTTTTTCAGTGCTCAGAATGTGGTATGTACATCTTAAGTTCAGACTAACAACGTGCAAATGCGTAATAGTTATGTGGCTGGTGACCACTATATTGAACAGCATTACTAAACCTGTGGGCTAAATTTATAAGCAACGGAAGTATTACGTCTTTCAGTTTGTAGCCTATTATTGGTCATGTTATTTGGATATGGGAAAATGTGTTCTGTACCCCTATAGCAAATAGCTTTCAAAGGATATGTAAACATGTCAACTACAAGGCACTTTACATGTGTTGTTGTTCTCAAGTTCCCACTCAGTGAATAACCACCCTCATCACCAAACCTCCATCTTCGTTCACTACCCCAGGTGTCCAGATTGAATTAATACATGGAGGTTGTGACGCCCTTTTATTTCTCCACTGGCATAGAGAACTCCAGCACCCAGACAAGGGTGTGACGAGGGCCTGGGACAGCATTCTCAGTAACAGCGTTTTCAGTAATTCTTATACTAGGAATCACTGAATCACAGGCATTTTTGTTACAGCCATTGTTCTGGAAGAATGCTTTATTGCATTAGGATTATGATGTTATTTTCTATTAGATCCTTTTGGGAAAAAAGTGGGTGTTTAAGGAACAAACACTTTGATCACTGTAACTACTATATGTATTGATTACAAATTGAAAAATGTATCTTTAGTTGATGCCCAAAGTTATTATAACAAGGAAATAACTCAGAGGTGCCACTTTTTCTTCTATTTATATAATTTCCCTTTATTTGATTGACCTTACAAGGTAATGTATTAATTTTAAGTTATGCTATAATATACAATATCATGTGTCCATTTTAAATTTTGATTACATGTCAAATGTCATATCTACCACAGATTATCTTTCCTAGTTGCACTATAGTCATTCCCCCCGCCCCAGGGGAGATTTATAATCTGCCCTCAAAGATGCAAATTAACTTAAAACCAACTTTTAGAAAAAAAATACATCATGAAGCATATAGTTCTGTTTTAAAAGGTGTACCGATTCAGAAGTGTGGAAGAGTGGATAATAGGAAGGAAACTGTTATTCTAAGTCAAGCAGATATAATGTATGCGGGGAAAGTTAATACAGCAGTGGGTGCTTATTTGCATAATTTGCCTTGCTATAAACTAACAAAAGAAATGTATGAAATTCAAAACAAAAATTTTGATGTGACCTGACGTTAAGAAAGTGAGATATCAAGTGAAAGCCTAAGGCAAACAAGCTAAGAATAGTTAGAGAGTAGTAAGCATATTATTGGGAGAGAGGACATGGCTAACGAGATTGTAAGACAGGACCTTTGGCGGGGTGGGTGGGGCTGAAGTGAATTAATAAGTGTATAGGAATAATAGAATCCTCAAAGACAAGTTCTGATAGGATTAACTGAGTTAATATTCAGAGTACAGAGTCTCTTTTAACACAAGACTATACATAACAAAACAGTACCTAGAGAGTGGATTATTTTTATTACTTTGTATGCAATCCCTTTGCTCTCTGATCATTCTCCCTGTTTGGTCACTGGGAGTGAAGAGTTCTCTAGGTGTCACATACCAAAAAATGATGACCTAGAGCCACATCTAGGAGTCTTATTCCTGCACTTCTTTTAGGAGTTTCATGGTCTCGAGTTTTGCATTTAAGTTTTTAATCCATTTTGAGTTAGTTTTTGTGATTGGTGTAAGAAATGGGCCCAGTTTCATTCTTTTGCTTGTGAATATCCAATTATCCCAGCACCATTTATTGAAAGGATTGCTTTTCTCCATTGGTTATTCTTGGCTCCCTTGTCAAATAGTAGTTAACTGTATATACTTGCATTTATTCCTGGGCTCTCAATTCTGTGCCATTTTTCTATTTGTCTTATTTTATTGAAAATAGAAAAAAATACTGTCAGGAAAATATCTTGCTGAAAATCTTATTTACACATTACTTAGTTTTTGTCCCATCTCTGAGATATGTCACAAAACATTTCAAGATTAACCTATTTTATTTCTGGAATAAAAATAAAAATTACTTCTGAGAATTTTCAGACGCTTATTGATAATTGTAATAGTTTAGAGTGGACAAGAAACTAAATTTGGAGGCATAATATTGCCTCTCTAAATTAAACAAACATCGCGTGTGTGCAATAGCGTATACACTCACATCCACACACACCTGGTTTGCTGAGAACTCTGTCTTTGAAGGTGTAACATGAAAAATGTTAATTTCTTGTAACCGTTCCCCAAATATGCTGTCATAAATCCCTTTCTTGATGATCAGCCATTACAGTGTAATTGGATTCTGTAACTTCTGGTCACCTGTTCTTGTTCTAGCAGCCCCTTGTTCTAATGAGTCAGTGTTGTCTATTTTACAACTTTAATCATGTCTGTGTTTCAGAATTCTACGATGCCCGCTTCAAGCGCGGTCACTCCTGCCCGTGGTCTGCACTGCACTCACTTTCTCTCTGCCCCTGTTCCGTGTGCTCCCTCGTCCGGTATTGAGGGAGGGAAGGGTTTCCATCCTCTCCTCATCCTCTCCTGTTAGGCCTCACTTGCTGATGGAGCTCATTGTCTTGCCTGCGGGCTCATCTCCAGGGAGTGCCGGTGCAATGCGCTCTCCCAGGCTTCTCTTAGGAGCTTTCACAACCCCCTAACACAGCAGTTCGCAACCTTCTGGCCCTAAATTTAAATACAGTTCCTCATGTTGTGACCCAACCATAAAATTATTTTCGTTGCTACTTCACAACTGTAATGTTGCTACTGTTAGGAATCGTAATGTAAATATCTGATGTGCAGGATGGTCTTAGGCGACCCCTGTGAGTCATTCGACCCCTAGAGGGGTTGCGACCCACAGGTTGAGAACCACTGCCTAAAAGGTTTGTTGCCCACTGGGAGGGGTGCGGTAAGCTTTATTACTCTGACATAGACCACCCCCCCCACACACACACACAAGCAGTCTAAACAGTGCCTCACCACCTCATCCACTCTGCACCAGCAGCAGAATATACTTGAGGTCTCTCTTACATTAATAACAGAGAACTCCAGCAGAATATTCCTGGACCCTTGCAACCTGACCGACCCTCCTTGCCATCTCCCCCCAGTTCTTGCTTTCCTTTTCCAGTGGCATCAAAAGAAGAGCTATCAAGTCCACTAAGCAAGTAACATTACTTAGCAAATGAAATTCTAGCTCCTTGCAGGCTTATACATTCTTTACCATCCTTTTTTTTTTTTTTTTGGAGGGGCAGGACAGAGGAGGAAGCTGACCCTTTGCTGTGGGGGAAAAAAAGGGGTAAGAGCAAGTTTTTTTCATCAGTGCTATAATCTACAAAATCTGAGTTTCACTCATCTAGTCCTTCTTTTATATTGATAAGCAGATGCTGTTAAGAGTGGGCTCAAAGAGCAGGCGGGTTGTGGTGAGACCCTTCCCTCAGGTTAGGCTGTCAGGAAGCCTTGCCGAGTTGGAGGTCGACCCAGCTGGGAGTGGCTTCCTGAGTATGGAAGGTGAGGCACTGACTCGCTTTATCCTGAGCTTTAGCTGCAGTTCGAGAATAGCAGGAGAGATCTCAATAGCCTCCCATGATTCTAGCTGTAACTCCAGCCATACCTCTCAGAGATGACAAACACTTAAGTTTTACAGGGACAGCACCATCAAAAGTGTACAGATGTTAAAGTCTTATTTCACGGGAAGTATAAATGATGGGAAGCAAAGATTCTGGAGCCCAGTGGCCCCAGTATGTGCTACCAGTTCTAAGCTTCTTTGCCAACGATGGGGAACAGTCTCAGTGACTGCATTGAGTTGTGGTTGCAACTTGTGTAAAGCATCAGGAACACTGTCTGTTAGCAGGTGGTGCTTCTCCTGTTTGTTATTTTTCATGTCGCCGCCATGTTTGGACCTGCTCCCAAGATGCGCAGCTCCTTCAAACGGACCTCTGGTTGCTGTGGATGCCTATTCATCATCCTTTTCTCTAAGTGTTAGCTCCATTGTTTATTCGACTAAATAATCACTGTCATCAAAACTGCTTCATGACCTAACATCATCAGAGAGCTCACTGACTGCAAGTGTATAATAGGGGAAATCTTTTAGGATAGTCATTTTCCTAGTCAGCAAACCCTTCCACACAAACTAGAATTTTCACCCAACAGTACTGAATGAGCGAGATGGCTTTTTAAATAGATTTCTGAGAATTTCTGAATCCTTGTCTTAAAGAAGCCATCTGTAAGAAAGGACTAAACTACTTCCAGATCCTAATGGATTTTGGTAGGAGAGTGAGGCAACTTGGTAGAAGCAACTGCCAATGAAAATAGAAACAAATTAATCCAAATGGGATTTTTAAAAATTAAAGATGCGTAAAGCAATGGAAGGAATACTGAAGAACATAGACTTGGGTCCTACGTTGTAACTCTGCTTCATACCAGTGGGGCAATCTTAAGGATATCATCTCAGCTCCTTGCAAAATAGACGTAACTATATCTGATTTCTTAACACACAGGGTTGTGTAATATTAAATGACATATAAGAAGATACCCTGGAAAATGTGAAATTCTCCACAGATATAATCTATATATATAAAAGCCTAAGCAATCATATGACCAAATGACTGGAATGACCAGAACAACTGCTTGACCAGTCGCTATGATGCACACTGACCACCAGGGCGCAGATACTCAATGCAGGAGCTGCCACCTGGTGGTCAGTGCACTCCCACAGCCAACCTCCTGTGGCCCCTTCCCTAAGCCAGCCGCCCCCTCCTCCAATAGGCCTCCATCGCCTGCCAGGTGGAGGGACCCCACCTTTACATGAATTTGTGCACTGGACCTCTAGTTAGTAATAATAATTTTAGTAGATTTTCTTGTAACTTTGATAGTGTTGAAAGATACTACTCTTGTCTCATTTCAGCCTTTCAAGGATATGATTTTTAATGGAATAATAAATATGTAAAACTCTTTTTAAAAAAATATATTTTATTGATTTTTTACAGAGATGAAGAGAGAGGGATAGAGAGTTAGAAACATCAATGAAAGAGAAACATCGATCAGCTGCCTCCTGCACAGTCCCTACTGGAGATGTGCCCACAACCAAGGTACATGCCCTTGACAAGAATCGAACCTGGGACCCTTGAGTCCACAGGCTGACGCTCTATCCACTGAGCCAAATCAGTTAGGGCAATATGTACACCTCTTAACAAATTGTCCAGCTATAATAAACTCTATAGGATTTTTTTAATCATTAGTATTGTTGTGATTTATAATTACTAATAAATTACCTAATTTCCATGCAAAACTATGAGTTCTTTCATAATACCTACTCTATTTTAGTCAGCTTTGCACACTAGTATATGATAAAGACTTAATAGATGATTATTGCATTAATTATTAATGATTACATTAATGTAAAGAAAGTCATAACATAATAACAAACATAAAGTATCACAATGAAACAATAAAGTAAAAATTCAAAATCCTCCTTGCTCTGAGACACTAAAACTCGTGCAGAAATAAACATATCATACATTTTTTTGTCATTACAAGATTTTTCCAAAAATATGTATTTCTGTCTCATAAGCCCTTCACCAGACCGCTGCAGCTGGTGTGCTGTGCTGGCACGTGTGAAGAGCCTGATGCAATAAACTTGCAAGGGCTCTGCCTATAAAATTTTATGTACTGCAGACTTTGAATCTGCATTCCTTTGCAGAAGTGATGTTCTTTAACAAAATAATTTGGTGGTCGTTAAGGGAAAAAAACCTTTAAAAATTAGCAAGTTCTTGAACTTACCACTGTGAGAAATGAATCTATAGACCAAAGTCCTAAATGCAAACCATACAAAGGAAACATTTATTACTTAAATAAAAGTGCTGTAACTTAAGGGATTCCGCATTATGTGAAACCTTATGGCATGTAATTATGTTGCATACTAATCACACTGCTTAAAGCTTTTCACTGACATGCAAGAGTGGTATGAGGTCTTTACTATGTATATGACACATTTGACTATATTTGTAGAAACTCAAAACTCATTTTCAAGCTGAAAATTTATTTAAATTTCTATCACCTGGCCAATTTTTAAAATTATTTTCAAGTAAAATAACACGAAACCTTTAGAAATACATTTTTGTGTGTAAAATAAAAGTATCTAATCTAATAAAAGAGTAATATTTAAATTGTCTGTTTCTCTGGGATGCATAAGCCACGCCCACCAGCCAATCAGAGCAGCTATATGCAAATTAACCCAGCCAAAATGGAGGCTGGCAGCCACCGAGCTAGAGTAAACAAGGGGCTTCTGTTGCACCAGGAGTAAACTGTCTGCCTAGGCCAGCTGGGCTTCAAGGCAACATAGTTGCAATTATAGAAACCACAGAGCTGAAGCAAACAGGAGCCTTCTGTTGCACCAGCGATGGAGGAAACTGCTACTAAGGCAACAATGTTTCAATTATAGAAGCCACGGAACTGAAGCAAAGAGGAGGCTTTGCTACCTGACTAGGCCTCGGCTTAAAGCAACAGTGTTTCAATTATAGAAAATAAATAAACCCCTGAAATCTGCTTCCAGCCAGCCTCGCTAGGAGCTTGGGTCAATGGGAGCTGTGGGCAGCCTGAAAGCCTGAAAACAGCCCTCAGCCCTGCACCCAGGCTGGCCAGGTACCCCAGTAGGGACTCAAACCCTGAAGGGACTGTGGGCAGCCTGAAAATGCCCTTCAACCCCTCACCGAGGCTTGCTCAAGCACCCCAGTAAGGACCCAAAACCTGAAGGGACTGTGGGCAGCCTGAAAATAGCCTCAACCTGTCACCCAGGCTGGCCACACCCCAATGGGGTGAGAGTGCCCAGTGTGGGGCTTGGCCAGCCTGCAAACAGCCATCAGCCCTCAACCAGGCTGGCCAGGCACACCAACAGCTGAACATCCCCCGAGGGGTCCCAGACTGCAAGAGGGCACAGGCCGGGATGAGGAACCTCATGAGTGCACAAATTTTTGTGCACTGGGCCCCTAGTGTTTTATAATTTTGCACAATAATCAATCAATACCAAGCCACCCAGACTATTAGGCAAAGATGTGCTTATTGAGTTCTAAAATCATCTATGTTTTATGGACCATTGCTTAGAGTGAGAGAGAGTAAAAGTGTCTTCTTCGTTTTAAAAAATTATCTCCTCTGTGACCCAAAGCCACAATGGTGAGTGTAGCAAGTTTATTTCCATGTTCATGGGAATAGTTTTCACAACAGGCATCTGAGACCATATTTGCTGCTGCAGGCATCTGTCTGATGAATGTTCTGGTCCAAAGGGCAAGTCCATGATAAACAGTGGACATCTTCCACCCCATGAACCATTTGGAGGACAATTACTTTTGATGCAGCTAGTCAAGCTTACAACATTTATGTTTATTTAATAAATGACCATGATATATTGGGGCATCTGTCAATGCACTATCATATTGCTCTAGTCATTTTTTTAATATATTTCATTGATTTTTTACAGAGAGGAAGGGAGAGGGATAGAGAGCTAGAAACATTGATGAGAGAGAAACATCTATCAGCTGCTTCCTGCACACCTCCCACTGGGGATATACCCACAACCAAGGTACATGCCCTTAACCGGAATCAAACCTGGGACCCTTGAGTCTGCAGGCTGAGGCTATATCCACTGAGCCAAAACAGTCAGGGCTGCTCTAGTCATTTTTGCAAAAAAGATATCCTAATTCCTATTCATATCCTGAGTCTGTTATTCATAAATTCTAAACAAAAAAGAGACCTCAAGAACTACATTGAAATCTAGTTTAAGAGTAGGTTCCTTTGCTTCTTCAAAACTGCCAATTTGTTCCTCAAAAATTGGTTGGGTGTGATGTTTTTGGTATGTCTTTTGTGTGTCTGTTTCTGTGTCTGTGTGTGTGTATAAGCATATCTGTAGTAATTTTTACTTGCTTGTTGGCTTTTTTTGGGGGGGAGGGGGCATTTATTATCAACCACATGATGAACTTGCAATTATAATAAGATCACATTTGGGTAATGTTGTTTCCCAAACATATCAAACACTTTCCATTAATGTTTTTGCCCTCATCATTATTGCAACATGGACTGTCCTTTTCACTCTCCCATAACCAGATTTTTAGTTACCATCCTTCTGCTGAAGTACTTGCTTTTTCCTTAACTGGTTTCATTGCCCTTTGTCTTTGAGTGTTTTGAGTGCTTATATTTTCTTATCTTAATTATTGTTATTTGGGTACATTTGCCTACCTCTCACAGAATAGGAATGTAATATATCAATAATTATTGGACAAATTATATCACTACTTATTAAAAATGTATATATATACATATATATTTAACAATGAAACAGAGCTAATCATATTTAAATTATAATTTAATTACTTTCCCTAAAAAAGAAAAAAATATACCCTAGATTTATGTATTGAAATGCCACATTTTGTACCTGATCTAAACCAATGAACTCCAAGACACATATTAGCAAACTATTAATTAGTCTTTGAAGATAAAGGAAAATATCATTAGGATTTCTAAGAAAAAATGTAAAATTATTTATAATTATGTATGATAGTAAAAAAGATTTAGACTGGCTGTAGACTTAAAGAACTATAACATACAAAGCAAGGAAGCAATGCACTGTCATGTTCAAGAAACCCAAAAAAAGAAAGCATGAGTTAAAGATTGTGTGCCAGGCATAATTTTCTTCTGCAAGGACCGGGGGTATACGAAAAGAAACACGTGAGAACCCAGGGAACATACAGGCACAGCTGTTCTCGAGAATCTATCCTATGACGAGCTTCATCTAGTGAAGATATAACTGGATATAAATTTTAACAAGAAAACTGCTCACAAACATTAATTCTGTATATTTAATTCTAGAAATAGATCTGAAAGCAGAGTGAGGTTATGACTGGATGGACAGTATACAAATTTATATATTCTGGAGAAAGTATTCAACTATAACATGAAAAGGGAAGGGAAACGGGAAAGTTTAAACAAAATTAGATACTTACATGTTGTGTAGCTAATAGATTGATTTAAAGGATACCACCTG
>PVJC01054214.1:0-10572 GCA_004026665.1 Murina feae | reverse complement strand
AGCTTTTTCTTGTCTGTGAAGCTCTTTATCTGACCTTCAATTCTGAATGATAGCCTTGCTGGGTAAAGTAATTTTGGTTGTAGGTTCTTGCTGTTCATCACTTTGAATATTTCTTGCCACTCCCTTCTGGCCTGCAGAGTTTCTGTTGAGAAATCAGCTGACAGTCGTATGGGTGCCCTCTTGTAGGTAACTAACTGCTATTCTCTTGCAGCTTTTAAAATTCTCTCCTTGTCTTTTGCTCTTGGCATTTTAATAATGATGTGTCTTGGTGTGGTTCTCCTTTGGTTCCTTTTGTTTGGAGTTCTCTGCGCTTCCTGGACTTGGAAGTCCATTTCTTTCACCAGGTGAGGGAAGTTTTCTGTCATTATTTCTTCAAATAGGTTTTCAATATCTTGCTCTTTCTCTTCTTCTGGCACCCCTATAATTCTGATGTTGATGCGCTTGAAGTTGTCCCAGAGACTCCTTACACTATCTTCATACTTTTTGATTTTTCGTTTGTTTGTTTGTTTGTTTTTTTGTTTCGGCTTTTTTGGCTGGGTTTGTTTTGCTTCTTCATATTTCACATCCTTGACTTGTTTCTTGCGATCCTCTTGCCTGCTGTTGGATCTCTCTATATTGTTCTTTATTTCAGTCAGTGTATGCTTGATTTCTAGCTGGTTCTTTTTCATATGCTCAAGGTTCTCACTAAATTTATCAGCAGTCTCTAGAAACTTCTTGAAAAACCTGATAACCGTGGTTTTGAACTCTATATCCAGTCATTTGCGTTCCTCCATTTCTTTTTTCTGACCTGTTTCGTAGTCTCCACATTTTGGCTTTCTGTGCTGGGTGTCCTATATAGGGCCCAGTGATTCAGCCTCCCCAATCACCTGGGGTGGACACTCTTGTTGTATGCCTTTGAAATCTGGGTGCACAGCCTTGTTGCAGTTATCACTGGGAGGTATCACTGGGGGGAAATGACCTGCAGGCCTTTCTCCTTGTTGTTTGGAGTTTGGATCAATTTGGAGTTCTGTCTCAGCTGCAGACCCTTAGGTAATGTTGCAGGCGGGTAGGCGGGGTTGTAGGTGGGGTGGGCATGGTTGTAGGTGGGGTGGGGCGGGGTCTCAGAGTCACTGGGGGTGGAGTGATTCACAATGGCGTTTCTACTGCGCTTGGCGTCTCAAAGTGTAGGGTCTGCACACGATTCTCAGTCCCCGACTCTCCCGGTCAGTGATCAGTGCGAATAGCAGTGCTACAGCGCCACTGGTCTTCCGCCGCCCCGTTGCCCCACAGCCCGCGCTGCACTCAGTGCGTCCGGGGAGTCCACAATCTTCTAAGCCGCGGACCGGATCGCCGCTGCCACCCCTTCACCTGAACCACCGCGTGCAGCTAGGGAGGGGCAGGGCCTCGGGGAGTTTGCAGGGCAGGGCGGAGCAAATAGCTATGGCGCTTCTCAGCCCTGCGCTGAGAGACACCAGGTCTCAGTGTCCCGCGGTATTTGTTGCAAGCAACGCTGAGAGAAACCCGCTTTGGATTTCCTCCAGGTGCCAGTCAGTCCCCCTTCTCCGGGTGTCTGGGTCCTCAGAAACTCGTTTGGAACCGGAGTTCAGAGCCGCTGGGAACTTGTGGCTCTCTCCGTTTTGGAAAAGAACTGCATCCTCCGGCACCAGCCCCCTCCCCGAGCCCGTGCGCGCGCCTCCGTACCTTTGTCTTTGTACTTTGCTTCCGCCGCTCCTCGGAGTCTCAGACTCTTTTCTAGTTGTAGGATTTTCACTCAGCCAGCCTTCCTGTGGGTGTGAGTGGTGTTCGTGTTTTCTTTTCTTGGTTATTCCAAAATAGTTTTTCACAGCTGCATTTACGGTGTTTACCTTATGCCACCATCTTGTTGTCTCTAAGGACATTTCTTTCTGGTGTTCTTGTAGACTACATGTGTCAGGCTAACCAGAGACTTTAGATCTAAGTGTTACTTATGTTCATTTATTGTGAGTTCCTGTATTTGTTGTATACAATCCACTGATATTGAAGATAAGTCTATTAAGCATATTATAGGGTGAAAATAAACACAACATGGGAAGGCAGATTATTTATTGATAGGTTAACTTAGTAAAACTGCAGAGGAAATGGGGGTGAATCAGCCAATAACTGCTTGCACTATTAGAAGGAAAACAGCAATCCCCTTTTTGATATTTTTTAAAGCTATTTAATTTTTGGAGCATTTTTGTCATTCTGTTTTTTTAGAATTAAACTAATTTTAGAAATAAGAGAACTGAGATGTAGAGAGTTCAAAGACATGCCAAGTCATAGAGTCATCCTTTATTTGAAGGGCCTGTCCATCATGAAATGACATGAAAAGTTTAGTAAACATTGATGTCCTATTTCTGATCTTCTACTGTAGAATTCTGTTCACCAAATTGTGATACCCTGAATGAATGCCTCCCCCACCCCAAATTCCTTTCTTAACATTTTTTAAAATATTGAATGGTACGATTTACTCTCATTTTCAAAAAGGGCCACATAACAATATCTAACCATTACTGATCAGTCAAAGGCAGTGACATTCTATGCCTTTGTTAGACTGTTTAATTTGGGTAAAGCTGGCAGAAAAATGAAAATTTCTCCTAGCTTATTAGTTAATAAGTACACTTCTATTGTGGGCCATAGTGGCTTCTTCCAGTGAGTGTTTTGGCAACCCTTCTAGTTAATTAAAAGCTAGACTACATGTACTAATTATTCATTATCGAGCTGTCTTCTTTGCACTGCTGTTTACTCCGTTAAAAATATGAAGGTAGAGGGTTATTTTGCTATACAAATGGTAGATCAGAAGTATTTCATTCATTTAGTCTTACTGAATGATGCCCTCAGAAACAGAATGAAACGCAGCGTGTAACTAAATCAGAGCATTCATATTTGTAAACTACCAAGATGTCTGATATAATTATTTTAATTAAAATGACTATCTATGAACATTTTCTTTGTCATATTTCTGTTAATATCTTCTTCCCCCCTCTCTCCCTCCACCCAAGCAGTACAATTATCCCTTACATGAATTATAAGAGATCTCATATGCTTTGAAGGTCTCATATATTATTATTCGTTAGTTATTATTAGTAGAACTAATAATTTTCCTAAATCCACATTTCACTTTTGGCTAACCAATTTGTTTCAAATGTGTGTACTAGTACACACAGGCGTTTTAACAGGGTGTCCTATTTCTCAAAATCGGGAAGCCTTTCTTAGAAGCTCTGTAGGAGGCATTCAAGGTTAAAATTCAGTGGACTCTCTGGGCAAAGCCAGCACCTTCACTCCCACCCCCACTCTGGAGCTGCGATTTCCGCCCTTCCCCTCCCCTCCCCCAGAGGAGGAGGCTCATCACCATTAGCACACAAATGCAAACCAGCCAGGCAGGCCTCTCCCTGGGAATACAAATTAGGGGCAGGTAGTGGAAGAGTTTAGAAAGCTGGGATCAGTCACAATGAAAAGGGTGAATAGATGAGAGGCTGAAAGTGGGGTGAAGTGTTTAGCTTTTGTCATTTAAAATGACGTCTTTAACTCTTTGCCTTCTAGAGACTACCCCCTCACCAAATAACAGAGCTTTGCAATCAAGAGTTCCCAGGTTTAAAAAACAACAACAAAAAAAAGGTATCCGGTTTCTTTCTATAAGGCATAATGGTAAAATTAGATATTGGTTTCACTAAGGTCCATGTATGACAAAAATGCATTATGAGCATGTGACATTGAATCATTTACTAGCAGACTTTTTATTTAAAAAGAGAGAGAGAGGTTCACATTAGTGACTAGTGCACTTCCTTTTCTTCTCTTGGTCACTACTTGCAGCTCAATGTAAATCATGTTTTACCACATTTACACTTGGCTGAGTTCTGACTTGGGGGTTGACTTAGGGGCTGGAAGCTTGAATCTTATTTCCTAATTTGCTCTACCTAGTATAGCAATTGATGACTGAACCTTGCCATAGCTTTTGATAATAATTATGAGATCAATGGCCAAACAAGTTTTTTCCTAGGTTGCTAAAGTTTCAGATATCCTAAAACTGGGGTATCCGGGAAGCAATACTTTGAGCAAAGCAACCAGCAATTTGTACCCGCGTGAACGTGCATACACTCACACACACACACACACACACACACTCAGACTAAAATCTGAATGTTTATGCCAAGTGCTACCTCAGTGGTTAGAAACAGAACTACGGAGTGAGATGATGCTTTAGAGCCTTATTATAAGCTAACCAAAGGGCACAGTAGTAAGTACACAGCTTTTAAAATAAAAGCCAGGGCTTCTCCTATAACAGCATATTGTGACTTAAAGCTAAATGTTTTTGTTTTAATTAAGACTGTTAAGATGCATGTTCTAATTTGGAAAGAGCAATCCTTACTTTAATGCTGCTAGAGATCGTGAATCATACATTGTAATTTATTAAATACCTCTGTGTGCACTTCAATCAGACTCATGCTCGTCCCTGATCCTTACATTTTGGTAAAACAAGTTTGGACAAACAAGTTATAATTGCTGAAGAAGATATATGTCATTGAAGCAGAGAAAGGGTTAGTAAAATATAAATTTTAAGATATCTAAAATGATCTTAACTAATAAAAGCATAATATTGAAATTAACCGTTTCTCCGGGACGGGGTAAGCCACGCCCACCAGCCAATCAGAGCGGCTGTATGCAAATTAGCCAAGCCAAGATGGCGGCAGACACAGGGAGGCTTGCCATTTGTTGCCTTCCTGCAGGCCACACAGGAGGGGTGAGGTAGGGGACGGGAGGAGCGAGCCATGATAGATTTCAGGCGGCAGGGCTGCGAACCTGGGAACCGGGGGTGTGGCCACCCAGACCCACCTGGGAATCCCAGCTGCTGCCCTGTCCGACCCTGGACCAGCAGGGCTGTGGACCTGGGGGGGTGTGGCCAGACAGACCCACCCGGGAATCCCCAGCTGCTACCCTGGCCTATGCTGGGCTGGGGTCATGGCTGCCAAGGAGGGGATGAGGGGGCTCAAGCCATCAAGGACCCCGCAGGCATCGCCCAGCAGCACCTGCTTGCCCATCTCTGTAGTGTGGAACAGACAGGTCTGGCAGAGAGCAGAGAACCAAGGTGCAGTGGGTCCAAGCCATCAGTAGCACTTCTCCTGAGTGCTCCCGAATTGGATGAAGTCCAGGTCCAGCTGAGGGACCTCCCCGCTTGCCCTCCTCCTCCCCCACCTGCACCCTCACCCCAATTTACTTGTGCACAAATTTCGTGCACCGGGCCCCTAGTAATTTATATAATGGTCTTTAAGGGGAAAAGGCTAGAAGATTAACACATCTGAAGAGGACCTGTAAAGAGATTTTACATCTATTATGGCATATTAAACATATTTCCATTTTATAGTGGGGGGGGGAAGGAGGGTCACAGAAAATTTCAGTGTGTTATTTTGTTTTTTGACACTTACAACTAAAGCCAATACATCACCTTGTTCCCCCTTTCCTTTTATTTCTCAACATATAAGCAATTATTGAGGACAAAAAAAAAAGGGGTCTTTTTTTACTCAGTCTCTTGAAAGGTACTGTTTATAAGTGCTTAAATTTTTTGGAGCTGTTTAAGAATACCACACCAGACACCTGTGTTTCCCATAGATAAAGCTGAGGTATTTATTCATCATCTTTGATTTCACACACAGGTAACACTGCTGATTTTCTCCTCTGAAATCTATCAATAGTAAAATCCATGAGACAATCATTTTGAAATAGGAACTTTTAGGGGTGAAATAGGCAGGTTTAGGGAATTTTTTTAAATTAAGAGGGTCCATGGAAAAAACAGGGCTACAGAGTTGCAAAAGTTTCTATTTCCATAAGACAGGGAAGTTGGGAGAGGCAGAAGTTATATTTCCATAAGACAAGGGAACTGAGAGTAGCAAAAGGTCTATGTTAGGTCCTCAAAGGAGGAACACACAAGGCCAGAGTGATGAGGGATTACAAATTTATTTGATCATCCACACACCAGGTGGCTGAGCCTAGATGGCTCCAGCACCCAGTGACGGGTGTCAGCAGCTTTTAAAGAACTTTTAGCAGAGGCAAGGGCAGGGAGGAGTGTTTTGGGCAGAGACTTCTTTATGCATGCCCAGAGGGGAGAGAATGGAATGTGGTCACCACAAGTGAAAAGTGGTCTTCAGCAAAGGGAATGTTCATAATGAAATGACAGGGGGAATCAATTCCCAGGGGAGAAGTATCAATTCAATTGCTCAATCAAACCTAACATTCCAGCCTTTTTGTTTAAATGGAATAGGGAAGATGGTCATATCTTCTGTAATTACTTCCTGCTGAGGTGGGACGTTGATTTCACAGGGGAATCGACTTTGATAGTAGTGGACTGGACAAGATGTGAAGCAGCATGATTTCCCCAAGAGACTGGTTGGTGGAGTCTTGAGAAGGACCTGTTGAGTGACTTGGGAGGTAAAAGCTGGTCCTGAGGCTGCCACAGAGTCATTTGTCTAGTTTTGCTGCTTTTCTGGGCCTGGAGCTGAAATATAACTGAGACTTAGATGTTATCTTTTAGGGGGGAAAAGATAGGGGTCTCAGTTGCCTCACTAGTGATATGAAAGGGGAGAATAGGTTACTCTGGGGGTGAGGTTCTTGTTTCCCAGTGTTGCCCCTTGCTGGGCATCCACAGGTTTCTTGTAGGTCCTGAGACAGGATTTCAAAATAGATAGAGCAGAGGTTAAGCTCCCTATGGCAATCCCAACCCCTGCTGTGATGCCCAGGGTTATTAGGAGAAAGGACTTTTTTTGTGTGTCAAATATGATGGGTTACAGGAACAGGTAAAGGCTGATTATTGGGGGCCACATCTGCATTGAGTGAGAGACGAGAGTACAAGTTCCTATCCAGATGATGGGGAGACAGATGTATGTGTTTTCCCCACAAAGGAAGAAAAATCCCTGATCACGGAGACAAGCTGAAAGGTGTAAGGAGAAGAGGTGGACTAAAGGGAATGAGATTCTCTTTCCTGGTTCCACGCTCCAAGCTGAGAGGGTAGTCGCAATGGTGTTACCAATAAGGGGTGATAGATGAGTGGTTGAGATTTTATTGCAGTGAAAGTGGGAGGGAATGCTAGAATTGGCTGTTATCCAAGGGAAAAGAGAAAGGGAAGGAAAGGAGCAGTTGAAGCCAGGCACTTGGATGGTTGGATAAGAAGTAAAACAGACTAGATTGGCTGTGATCAAGTAATTGTGAGACACCACTGCACTCAGACCAGCCAAATTTAGTACTTTAAATTTCCTGAGGTTATAATCTCCCATTTACTAGCTTAACTTCTTATTTTTACTGAACCTTAATCCCTACTGTTTCTACTTTTAAACCTTAACTTATTTTTACTTTCAAACAGAGCAACCAACTTGGTTGCCTACCAGAAAAACAGGTAGGAGAGAGACATGATGGCCAATACTGCAATGCATACATCTCAAGGAAATGTAACTTTTTTTTTAACTTATGGTGTCTCATTAATGGTGAGATTTTGTAAAGGTCAATTTGCCCCAACTCATTTGCACAGCTCAGTAGGACTTACTGCTACTGCTAGAGATAAGGAAATAGTCATGCTCCAGTCAAAACTTATGAGTCTGTATCTTGGGTTAAGAAATTGAGCAATGACCTTTGTGCATCACCTTTTTATGGTTTTTGTGAATAAAAGCTTGCTTCTGCATCTGGTTGTGGCTGCAGTGTCAGTCCTCACTTCGGTGGGGTGGTGATACTGCAGACGAGCTGGCCAGCTGAATAAAGGCTCCTAAATTCTACCCTTTGGCTCTGGTGACCGTCTCTCTTGGGTCCATAACAATTTAATGCTTGAGTAATAACTTTTAGTTTACTCGGTAAATAGTAGTGAAAGAGATTTTTAAATTTCTTCTTCTTAGCTTAAATTTAGTTCTAAACAGCATTCTTTTTTACTAGTGCTCATTTGCACATATATGCAAATTTTACTTTGGACTTTACTAGAACCAGTTGCTCATAAAATATTGGCTTATCATATGAATGAGTTTGGTTATATTGTGAAAAGCTAACTTACAAGTAATTAAAGTATGCTCCTTCATTAAAAAGCAAATTAAGCAAACATACATTTGACTCATGAAGTACAGAACCTCCCCACCCCCTCGCCCCCGCTCACAGCCAATCTGAAGAGCAAGCTGAGTCAGGATCTGAGGCATTATGTATGCTTCTGTCTTAAAATTCTACTGCTGAATATTCTGGTTTAGATTAAGAAGTATCCAGCAACCTTGTCTTGCCAGGCTTGGAGACTGAAACCTCACTGTCTTGCTCAGAGTAAAATAGCCCTTTTACAATTCTTGTAAATAGTTAACTTTAGAACTTCTTTCTTTTTTGCAACATTTCTCTTTTCCTTCTCATCACATACGCAACCTTCACGAATTTCACACTTCCAAATTAGCCTTCAATCCTCCTTTCTATGTCCTTCAATAATGCATAATCATGCCTCAGACCTTCCTTTAAGTATTTCTACTCTAATATTCTTTCTTTCTGTCAAATCTTCAGCAACTGGTACAGACCTTTTCTTTCTTTTTCTTTTTAAATGTGTTCGAATTCTTCACTCTTAGAAACCTTAATTTTTTTTTAACCAAAAAGCAAACAGCCAGCATTTCTTAGATTGACATTTATCAACACACTTTAAGTACACTCTTACTTTCAAGACAACATACATTCAATAAAGTACAATAGACCTTCTGTAATAAAAACTAAGAGCAGGCAAGTTAAAATATGTCTAGCAATCAATGTTACAGTATTGTATGCTATTTAAAAATATTTATATGTTTATCATTTAACCCAGCAATGTTCTAAAGTTTTTAAGTAAATAAAGACTTTGGAAAACTATGTATAGGTATATGAGGCTGGAGAAAAGCAGAGGGAGAAGGGAGCAGGCCCCGCAGCCTGTTCCTAGACCTCTAGCCGCTTTTCAGGCCATTGAGACTTATTATCTAATTTATGTTGTGGCCAAACAGTGTTACAAAATAAAGTGAGGTGCTTGGGCATGACCTCCCCCGCAAGTGTGCAGAGGGAGTGTAGCATGACCCACAAGAGAGAAAGGGTAAGTGACATACCACAAATCCAAAGGTGACTGTTTAGGGCAGGCATCCCTGCTGCTAAACAAATCACCACGAGAAACGAGAGGTGTGACCCTCTGGACTGGGCATCCACAATCCAGAAAGACCCAAAGCCAAATAGGTCAAGTCTTCAGGCCTAGCATTAGAACTTTAGAGATGAGAGACTTCTGAGAAGTCAGAGAGAGAGTGGGCAGAAGACCCAAAAGAAGGGAAATTGTGGAACATTGGCCGGTGTGGGATGGAAGATCAGCAATGGAGAAAGAGAGATTCTTGGTCTGGCATCCTCCTTGGCTGGCTGGCGGGGACCCCATAAGGGAAGGAGACCTGACCAAGGCCAGCAATTGAGTCACCTGAGTAGGATTCGGAGGTACGCCCAGGATGAGCTGCCGCTGCCTACTGCTTTCTGAGTTAGCAAACTCGGGATGACCAAAGCCGGGACGATGGCTCCCCATATCCGCACAATACTCCCAGGTTTCTGGCAGCAAATGTTAGGTCACTGAAGGGGGAACGCATGAGGCCAGAGTGGTGAGGGATTACAAATTTATTACATCATCCTGGTGGCTGAGGCTGGATGGGCCATTGGCTTTTAAAGGACTTTTGGCAGGTTTTTTTCTGGGTGGAGACTTCTTTATGAATACCCAGAGGAGAGATAATGGAATGTGGTCACTGCAAGTGAAATGTGGTCTTCCATAGGGAATTCCAAGGGAATTCCATAATGAAATGGCCTGAAAAGCCAGGGAGGGGTATCAATTCAATTGCTTGATCAAACCTAATAGTCTATATTTACAAAATAAAGGAGGAAGAAAGCCCAGAAGGGAATAGGGGAAAGTGGAGAAGTAGGGCCTCGCTTGTCCCTTGTGAGGTTTGACCTTTGAACTCAGGAGTTGCTGTAGTGACCACATCAAAGGGAATATTGACCAATCAGAGCAGATATTAGGAAACAGGAACTTGCAGCCATTATAAACTACTAGGAGCCCGGTGCACAAAAATTTGTGGACTCAGGGTGGAGGGAGTCCCTCAGCTCAGCCTGTGCCCTCTCACAGTCTGGGACCCCTCAGTGGATGTCCTATGATGGCCCCAGTCTGCCAGGCGCCTTTTGCGTGTGTGTGTGTGTGTGTGTGTGTGGCCACTGGGGACCTGCCCCCAGCTGCACCTGAGGCTCGGAGCAGTCCTCCTGTGTGTGTCTACCTGCTGGGGACCTGCCACCAGGCACACTGTGGAGGCTTGGAGCAGGCACCCCCTCTATGTTGATCTCTCAGACTCTTTCCCTCCCCTGCATGTTGTTCTCTGTTTTGAGCTGTAGCCAGGGCTGGGTGCTGCCTGCCTCCCAAGCTTGCCTACTGCCCATCTTCCTCCAGCCACCAGAAAGCAGGGAAAACCCCGCCTCATGGTCAGGCCAGCCTTTTCCTGCTCCCTGATCCCCGGAAGGGACCTGGGAAGCCACCAAGCAGGCCGCCAACTCTTTCCCACTCACCCGTCCCCTGCTGCCTTCCTTTCCCAC
>PVJC01054213.1:0-10575 GCA_004026665.1 Murina feae | reverse complement strand
GCATTTTAATTATGATATGTCTTGGTGTGGTCCTCCTTCAGTTCCTTTTGTTTGGAGTTCTCTGCGCTTCCTGGACTTGGAAGTCTATTTCTTTCACCAGGTGAGGGAAGTTTTCTGTCATTATTTCTTCAAATAGGTTTTCAATATCTTGCTCTTTCTCTTCTTCTGGCACCCCTATAATTCTGATGTTGGTGCACTTAAAGTTGTCCCAGAGACTCCTTACACTATCTTCATACTTTTTGATCCTTTTTCTTTTTTCTTCTTTTCTTTTTTCTTTTCCCACTGGGTGGGTTTTGCTTCTTCATATTTCATATCTTTGACTTGCTTCTTGCGATCCTCTCGTCTGCTGTTGGATGTCTGTATAATATTCTTTATTTCAGTCAGTGTATGCTTAACTTCTAGTTGGTCCTTTATCATATCCTTGAGGGTCTCATTAGATTCATTGAGGATCTCACTAAATTTATCGGCAGTCTCTAGAAATTTCTTGAAAAACCTAATAACCGTGGTTTTGAACTCTATAGCCTGTCGTTTTCTTTTCTCCATTTCTGTCATTTGTGATCTGTTTCTTTGTCTCCGCATTTTGGCTGCTTCCCTTTCTGAGTTAGGCGATCACTGCGAGGAATTAACCTCTAAGCCACTTGGTTATGAGAGTCAGCTGTGTCTACAGTGGGAGAACGTCTGTGCTGGAGACACCCTTATGGGGCAAGAGTTGTTTCAGTGGGGCTTTTATGCTCACTGCATCTGCCCCGAGTGTGTTCCTTGTGGATCTGTTTTGTTTGGGTTAGTCCCACTCTGGCCACTGGGTTAGGCTGGCTCCTGTATCTTTAAGGAGGTGTTGATTAAGCCTTTGCCTTAGGCTACTCAGTCTTTTATATGCAAAAGCCTCTGACGCAGCTTGGGAGGGGCGGGGCCTCGGGGAGTCTGCAGGGCAGGGCAGAGCAAATAACTATGGCGCTTCTCAGCCCTGCGCTGAGAGACACCAGGTCTCTGTGTCCCACGGTAATTGCTGCAAGCAACGCTGAGAGAAATCCGCTTTGGATTTCCTCCCAGTGCCAGTCAGTCCCCCTTCTCCGGGTGTCTGGGTCCTCAGAAACTCGTCTGGAACTGGAGTTCAGAGCCGCTGGGAACTTGCGGCTCTCTCTGTTTTGGAAAAGAACCGCGTCCTCGGGCGCCAGCCCTCTCCCCGAGCCCCGTGCGCGCGCCTCCGTACCTCTGTACTTTGCTTCCGCCGCTCCTCTGAGTCTCAGACTCTTTTCTAGTT
This sequence comes from Murina feae, assembly GCA_004026665.1. Classification (NCBI taxonomy): domain Eukaryota; kingdom Metazoa; phylum Chordata; class Mammalia; order Chiroptera; family Vespertilionidae; genus Murina; species Murina feae. The sequence continues at coordinate 9,314 of PVJC01054213.1, read as the reverse complement.
GTAGGATTTTCACTCAGCCAGCCTTCCTGTGGGTGCGAGTGGTGTCTGTGTGTTCTTTTCATGGTTTTCTGAAATAGTTGTTCACGGCTGCATTTATGGTGTTTACCTTATGCTGCCATCTTGTTTCTCTCTGTTTTTGTTTGTTTGTTTGTTTTTTACTCACTAGCAACAATTTAAGCAGCGATCGCGTAAGAATTTCTCAATGGAACATAATGCTAAGTGAAATAAGCCAGTCAATGAAAGAAAAATACCACATGTCCTCACTCATCTATGGGTAATAATAACCATTATAAACAGGTGAACAAAAATAGATACAGAGGCAGAGCAGCATCAAACAGACTGTCAAATTACAGCAACAAGGACGGGAGGGTCGGGGGGGTGGGTAATAGATCAACTAAAGCACTTTTATGCATGCATTTAAGCATAACCAATGGACACAAAACACTGGGGGGTAGGGAAGGCTGGGGGAAGGGCAGGAGGAAAAAGAGATATATGTACTAATCTTTGTAAAGCTTTATGTAAATAAAAAAAATCTGAAAAAAAAAAAAAAAAGAATTTCTCAATGAAAAATTGGATGGACCTGAACTCCCGGTTGATTAATACTTAGATACCACACTTGGAATCTGAAATGTCTTTCTACCACAAAAACAAAGACCTAATTGCATTCATAAGACAAAATACAGTGCTTAGATTTCCAGTAAGAAAGAAAAATGACACTTCCTCCATTAGTCATACATCCCAGGGACTCATTGCTTTCTTTTCCTCCTTTAAATGGGACACTGGACTCTTCTACAGTACACACCACAGGGGGCTCCCACAGGCACAGTCCTCATGCGCCCCGATGAGCTATAATCCACATACAACAAACTGCACATATTTAGTGTATAATTTGATGTTTTGACATATCTATACAACTTTGAAACCGTCACCACAATCAAGATAATGAACCTTTCTGCCTCCTCCTGCACATTTCTCCCTAAGCAACCACTGATTTGCTTTTACTTTATATAAATGGTATCATAGTATGTACTTCTTTTGTCTGCCTTTTCCCACTAAGTGCAATTATTTGAGATATATGCATGTTATCAGTAGTTAATTCTTTTTTGTGGTTAAGTACTATTCCATTGTATGGATATTACTATCATTTGTTTATTCATTCTCCTGTGGACAGACATTGGGTTGCTTCTAGATTTTTGGTTATCATCTAATCTAATAAAAGAGTAATATGCAAATTAACCATCACCCTGAGACACTTAAGCCATGCCCACCAGCCAATCAGAGCGGCCGTATGCAAATTAACCTAGCCAAAATGGTGGCTGGCAGCCACGAAGCTAGAGCAAACAGGAGGCTTCCATTGCACCAGCGATGGAGTTGAAACTGCCTGCCTAGTCCAGACGGGCCTCTGCTCAAGGCAACAATGTTTCAATTATAGAAGCCATGGAGCTAAAGCAAACAGGAGGCTTCATTGCCTGACTAGGCCTCCACTCAAGGTAACAAAGTTTCAATTATAGAAGATAAATAAACCCCAGAAACCTGATTCCAGCCAGCCTCGCTGGGATGTTGGGTCAATGGGAGCTGTGGGCAGTCTGAAAATAGCCCTCAGCCCCTCACCCAGGCTGGCCAGGCACCCCAGTAGGGACCTGAACCCTGAAGGGACTGTGGGCAGCCTGAAAACGGCCCTCAGCCCCTCACCCAGGCTGGCCAGGTACACCAGCAGGTGGACATCCCCCAAGGGGTTCCAGACTGCAGGAGGGCCCAGGCTGGGCTGAGGGACCCCCCAGAGTGCACAAATTTTTGTGCATTGGGCCCCTAGTATATAATAAAAGGCTAATATGCAAATTGCCTCCATGGGCGGGAGTTCGGCCAGAGATGTGTGCTGACCACCAGGGGGTGGTGGCGGCAGGCAGCTGGGGAAAGGGAGGCCCCGGCCAGCAGCCGGCAGCCTCTAGGGACCCTACCCGTGCACGAATTTTGTACACTCGGCCTCTAGTTACATATAAAGATGCTATGAACAGTTATGCACAAGTCTTTGTAGGGCATAAGTTTTCATTTCTCTTGCATAACCATCTAGTAATGAAATGCAGAGTCACATGGAAACCGGTATGTTTAGCTTTTTAAGAAATGACCAAACAGTTTTCCCAAATGGATTTACAACCGTATATTCCCATCAGCAGTGTTGGGAGCTCCAGTTTCTCTACATCCTAGGCCACATTTGAGGTAGTCAGTCTAAAAATGTCAGCCATTGAAACAGGTATGTAGTAGAATCTCATTGTGATTCTAATTTGCATTTCATAATGATGCATGATGTCAAGTATCTTTTCATTTGCTTATTTGTCAGCTGTATATCTTTGGTAAAATACAAATGTTTTGCCTATAAGGAAAATAGGTTGTTTGTTTTCATATTATTAAGTTTTGCATATATCATTTACAAATATTTCCTTCTACTCTGTGATTTTTCTTTCCACTTTCTGAAGTGATTTTTGAAGTTTTTAATTTTGAAAAAGTCTAATTTATCAATCTGTTCTTTTATGAATCCTGCTGAATCTAAGATATCCTTGACTAACCCAAGGTCACAAAGATTTCTTCCTATGTTTTCCTTAAAAAGTTTTATAGTATTAGGTCTTATACTTAGGTATATGATGCCTTTTGAATTAATTTTTATATTGGTGCTAGGAATGGATTAATTTTTTTGTATCTGGAAGTCCAGTTGGCATCATTTTTTGGAAAGTGTATCTTTTCTCTACTGATTGCTTTTGCATCTTCATAAAAAAAACAATTTTCCATATATCACATATGTGTGGGACTATAGACTTTATTCTATTTTGTTGACTTGTCTAACTTTACATCAATTATTACAGTCTTGATTACTATAGCTTTAGAGTAAGTCTTGAAATCAATGCTATTCCTTCAATTTTCTTCTTTTTCAAAGTTATTTAGAATATTCTAGATCCTTTGCATTGCCATATGGATTTTAGAGTTAGCGTGTCAATTTCTATAAAATAGCATCCTGGGCATTTGATTGTGACTTCATTGATTCTTATTTGGGGAGAGTGGCATTTTAATATTAAGTCTTCTGACCCATGAACAAGAGGTATCTCCTCATTCACTTAAGTCTTTACGTTCAGTAGTGTTTTCTAGTTTTCAGTGCCCAGGTCTTTAACAAATTTTGTTAGATTTCTTTCATTTTTTTATGGTACTATTGTAAATGGTAATGATTTTTAAATCTAAATATTTCAATGGTTAATTTTTCATACGTTCCATAAATAATTATGTTGTTTCTGAATAAGATAGTTGTACTTCTTCCTTTCTAATGTGGATGTCTCTCTTTCTTTCCTTACTGCATGGTGAGGACTGTTAGTACAACATGGAGAAGTGGTGGGTGAAGCAGACACCCAGGTCTTGTTCCTGACTGTAGGGGTACAGTAGGTCATTTATTAAATATGTTAGCTGTAGGGTTTTAAAATAAATACTACCTATAGTTTGAGCAAGATCCCTTCTATTCCTGGTATTCTGAGAATTTTTACAGGAAATAAATGTTATCTTTTGTCAAATTGTTTTGTTGCATTTATTGAGATGACTATATGGTTTTTAATTTCTTAATATGGTGAATTACACCAATTGGTTTCAAATGTGAAGCCAATCATGCATTCCTGGAATAAATCTACTTAACCACGGTATATTATTTTTAAAATATACTTTTTAAAAATGCCTTTGAAAAGAGATATTTGTACTAATCTTTGTAATACTTTATGTAATTAAATAAAATAAAATAAAAAAATAAAATAAAAAAAACAAAACAAAAAAAAAGAGTTCAGGTGTTGAAAGCAGAAAAAAAAAATGCCTTTGATTTGCTAACTTTTTGTTTAGAAGATTTGAATCTATGATCATCAGGAATACTGGTAAACAGTTTTCTTTTACTGTCTTCATCAGGCCAAGGTAATGCTGGGCTCATAGACTGAGTTGAATATATTCTCTTTGCATCAATTTTTTGGAAGAGTTTTTTTTTTGTAGAATTGCTATCATTTCTTTCTTAAATACCTGATAGAATTTACCAGTGAAATCACTTGGGCTTGAAGTTGTCAGCATGGAAATGTTTTAACTACAATTTAAATTTCTTTAATATGCCTATTCAAGTTATGTATTTTTTCTTGAGGGTGGCAGTTCATTTTTCAAGGAATTTGTCCACTTCACCTAATTGTTGATTCCTTTGGTACAAACTGCTCATAATATTCCCTTATGGTCATTTTAATACCTATAGACTCTGTAGTGATGTCATTTTTCTCATTTCTAATATTGATAATTTATGCCTTTTTTTGATGAGTTTGGTTAGAGGTTTATAAATTTTATTAATCTTTTCAAGTTGGCACAGAGATTTTTGGGCTCTAAAGGCAAATCTGCTTCAAATAAATTTAGCCTTATTTTATATTATGTAGCATGATAGGCATCTCAGCCAATAAATTAATTCTATATAAGCAGTTCCCAAAAATGTTGATGAATAGAGTTAAGCCTATCTTAGGCATCATCTGAATTCTGCTGTTCAAAATAATTTTGTATGTATCTTTTTTCCCCATTAAAAAAACCCTTCATTGTTGAGAGTATTATAGATGTCCTTCCCCTCCCCGCTCTCCCCACCCCCATTGCTCCCCTCTACCCCAGGCCTTCATCACCTTATGGTCTGTATCCATGGACAATGCATATACGTACATAAGTTCTTTTATTTATTTACTTATTTATTTTTAAAAATATATTTTATTGATTTTTTAAAGAGAGGAAGGGAGAGAGAGTTAGAAACATCAATCAGCTGCCTCCTGCACATCCCCTACTGGGGATGTGCCCACGACCAAGGTACATGCCCTTGATAGGAATCGAACCTGGGACCTTTCAGTCCGCAGGCCGATGCTCTATCCACTGAGCCAAATCGTTCAAGTTCTTTGGTTAATCTCTTCCTGTCCCCCTCTCCACTTCCTTCTGATGCTTTTGAATGTTTCTTGATGAAGATAAAAAATAAACAGATTTAAAAGTCTAAACTATGTGAAGCATTTGTTTTGTTTTCATTATGGAGTGAAATCTGCCAATTTCACTTAATTATGAGAAGAGAATCTGAAATGGAATTTGGAGAAACATGAATTTATAGAGTCTTATTTTTTGCCATGAGCCATTCAGTACTTTGTAAAATTTAAAGGCCCATAAAAATAAGCTATAACTCAAACCCCAGAAAATATCAACATTTTGGGAATAAAATATAATAAGTTAAAGGTGGATTTGCTTTCAGGAACTACAAAATATTAAGCTACAAAAGATGCTATAGAGAATGGTATCAACATTCTAGACACCCAGTAGCTAATATTAGTTTTTGTTATTTCACAGATTAAGATTAATAAACATTAATTGTGTACCTTGTACTGTGCTAATCACTTTACATAAGATTTTAAATCATTTATACATATATATAAACCGAAGCACCGAGAGGTTTAAAATTGTTAAAGATAAAAAATTAAGTGAGACTGATTACAAACTCAGATTTACTTTATGGCTCATATAGTAAAAGCTTTAATGTAGACACCAAACTCTTGAGTATGCCATGGACTTATTAGCTGCATCTATTTTGCCAGTATTACTGGATACATTTTAAAGTTGCCAATCTGTGTAAGGGCAGCTTAGCTCACAAGGGAAGCTCGTATCTTCAAAGGTAAAATAGCTTTGGTCTTTGAAATGGGACCGATCATAGTGCTGGCATATAGTAACTGAGGAAAATCACTACAAAGCCAGATTACAATGAGTCAATTTACAACTTGAATAAACTTCAAAGGCTAAATTATAACTGTTAAGTGGGAAATAATAAAAAAGTTCTAAGATGTCCTCAAAGACTTATTCCAATGCTGAAATAAAGGAGCTGCTCTCTTATACTTCATGTTTTCATTAATATTACACATATTTTCCCCCTTGGTGTTATTTGTATATTTAAAAGAAATTTTAGGCAAAGATTTCATTTTTGTATTTTGGATGTATTTCCCTTTTGAATGTGGTTCAACTATTTTAAGAAAAGGAAGCAGCCTATAATGATATCATTCGAGCTAAGCCAATTTCTTTTAGCAGTAACAAAAAAATCTGCCAGATGTTGCTATTATGAAATAGTGATCTAGCATTTATAATTCATCGGACACCTGGATATACTGGCGTAAACAATGGCTTTTTATAAGATGAGGCAGTTCTAATTTAAGATCAATGCTTCATCTGTTTTCTTTGTAACTCTTATTAGCACTAATGCACAAGCCTGGGCGTATTTCCATGAACTGCTTTTTGGCCTTTGGCGTGTTAGAAACGGTGAACAGCAGAGAACATATTCCACCTGGGGAAGTTTCGCCTGTTGCTGCATAATTTTGCACTTCTTTTTAAAATGTTGTTGGGCCTGCCTTTGCTTTGTGCCGCTGAGAGACTGAGACACCACTAATTTGAATTGTCTGGCAAAAGCCAGAGTCATGTAAAGTGCCAGTGTTTCTAATGCCCAGGCTCAGTGTGAAGAAGATGATGACACACTGCCTTATAATTAAGTCAGTGAGAGTCAGAAGCACTATTTGTTAACCATAGTCTTCTAGAGTCTCCAGTTTTTCAATGACTAAACGATCCCTTTTCAGCACAAAATAATTTGCTTTACCAAAGCTGATACCTATCATAGCCACCCACCCATAAAATCCAACAATTAAGGTCAGATGCTCGCTTTGCCACGACTTGTCTGTACTCAGGTGATTATGTGTGAGGTCCTAGGTCAAAGCAGGGTTCAGACAAATTTTTAGCGTGGTACAGCCTAATCTGAAATCATACAAAAGGGGGTCTTTAGACCCGGAACAATATTATTTTCTACAGTTTGTGAAACAGTCACTTAGAAATAACGGAGCTTTCATTAAAAGTCAAACTGTTTTCAAAGTCAGAACAAACTGGTTTACATAGAACATTTGAATTTTAAGTCCTTGTTTAAAATAAAGTTACCAGAAAATAAACATACACCTCAAGTTAGTTATTAGAACTTAACATGATGCAATTTTAGCATCTACTGCAATGTATTCTAAAGATAATAGGAATGCAATTTAGTACTTCATTTTAGTGGATGTTAAAATGTGAAGAGGTGCTCACAGAGCACAGGTGACTTTCCAATATTCTCGATGACTCCCACTCATTCCACCCAACTATACAGCACAGGCATTACATCCCAAGCAATTATTATCATCCCTGAGACACAATGAATGATACTCCCAACTGAGAGGCAGTTATGTCTTACAGGAGAACCTCCCATCTCTTACTGATTGTGAGTGGATTCTGTCGCTGACTGTGTTTAGCTATGTGGAATTCTGTAAGTTGAACATAGACATTTAACACATTTAATAGTGTATTTAACCTAACCAAATCCAGCCATACAAACTCAGTCGCCTATAACTCTCCCTCAATTTAAGGGAAGGAATACACTTTTTTAAAAAAAAAAATTGATTTTACAGCAGGAGGAAGGGAAAGAGAGAGAAAAACATGGATGTAAGAGAGATACATTGAGCGGGTTGCCTGCCATATGAGCCCTGATCGGGAATGGAACTTGAAACCTTTTGGTATATAGGACGATGCTCCAACCGACTGAGTCACGCCAGCCAGGGCAAGGAAAGGAATTTTTAAAAGGCAAAAAGCCCAAAAAGAGGTGGGGAGAATAGGAGGAGAAACAGTAGCAGGCCAAGAAAATTCAGTAAAATTTTGAAAAATGGAAAATAGAAGAATAGCAGCTATGTGACAAAATCAGAAGCTATATTGGGATACTCCTATAGGATGAAATGATTTGAGAAGGTAACAGTTTGCCTATAAACCCAGAAAGGCTCAGAACTCAGAGGCCCAAGTGCTGAGTGATTAGGGGTGAAATGGGAGCTAAAAATGAGGACAAGTTCTAAGTCATAGAGGCGGTCAGAGACCTCATTCGATTACCTTCCTGCAAGCAAGAGATTGTTCTCTGGGAAAACCAGACTTGATAAGCTCTGGACTTGGGAACACCAGATACACTGGGCAAGTGATCAGGCTCGAGAATAAAAAAGCTTGTGAAGTACAGATCTGCACACGTGACTGGGACTTCCCTGCTCTGCTCCAGAAAGCAAGCAGACAGGCTCAAGGAGGACGCTGGGCGCCAGACACAGCATCTTCTCTGGAAAAACTAGATAGCCCCTGTTCTCTTTTTCTGGAACTCCAGCTTACTGACGTGTTGGACTTTACTAACACTTTTCAAGTTCACTGAAGTATAATTTACATATAATAAAATATCCCTATTTTAAGCATTATAGGTTGATTAGTTCTGGTCATTGTGTACACACTGTACAGTCATGTAACCACTACCACAATCAGGACACAGAGTAGTTCCCTCATCTAAAACTTAGTTCATGCTCTTCGTGGTCCATCCCGTCCCCTGACCACTGGTCCCAGCCAAACACTAATCTGTTTTCTACAACTGTGGTTTTGCCTTTTGCAGAATTTCCTACAATGAAATCATACAGTGTGTTGTCTTTTTTACCCGGCTTCTTTTGTTTCATAAATGAGATTTTATTGTTTGAGGGTCAATACAGAGACATTTCAATTTGTACACAATTCTTAACATACGTACCAAAAATGTAGTCATGTAGTTGTGATTCTTTTCTAAATAGCTATTCCAGTGACTTTCCAGCTTAAAATCTGGAGGCTAATTTTCCTTAATAGGATATCAATTACTATCTTCAAAGATTGATATGCTGTTAGATCAAAGCCCCACTAATTCACAATTTAATATCATATGCTCTAACATAACCAGATTTTTAACCTTTCACAACACACTAACAAAAGTACTAGGAAAACTGGACTACCACACCAGAGATGTTCCAGATGCATACAATTCTGACAGGGAGAGCCAAGATCAGGAGTGGTTTTCTTTAGGAAACAATGCTACCAAAACCATAAAAATAGAAGTAATTTAAAATGTTCAAGACATAGCAAATGCACAATTGACTCCAAATTGCCATTTAGTATGCTTTGTGTTATAGGATATAAGAACTACCCTCATCTATGGTATGTTAAGCTAACACCCAAGACAATCAAAGCCTCCCATATTCAATATCCCACTCTTTTCTGGTTGTACCAAAAAATAAACAACCAGCAAATGATTTCACCTCTTTAAAAAAAAGCACTGACACAAAAAAATGGAATGTGGTGAAATTCCCTTCTTAAAAAGGTTTCTAAAATTACTAAAAAACTTGCATTTACAAAATAGTTGATAAAAATATTCCTCTGGATTGTACAAGAAGGGAGACAGGGACCAC
>PVJC01054212.1:0-10577 GCA_004026665.1 Murina feae | reverse complement strand
GGGTGACTGGGCTGTCAGGGGTGGCAGTTGGGGGCAATTAGGCTGGCAGGGGGTCAGTGAGGGGTGACTAGGCTGGCAGGGGGGCAGTTGGGGGCAACCAGGCTGGCAGGGGGGGCTGTTAGAGGTGACCAGGCCAACAGATGGGACAGTTGGGGGTGACCAGGGCAGCAGAGGGGGCAGTTAGGGGTGACAAGGTAGGCAGGCTCATGAGCGATTAGGAGCCTGCGGTCCAGGATTGTAAAAGGGATGTCTGACTGCCGGTTTAGGCCCGATCCCCTGAGGGGTCCCAGATTGGAGAGGGTGCAGGCTGGGCTGAGGGGACCCCCCCACCCCATGCATGAATTTTGTGCACCGGGTCTCTGGTAAATATAAATATTTTCCTACCTTTTGAAGACCTGAATGAAATGAAATTGACTTTAGATATAGTGTAATAAAGCAAAAGTCCTTTTGTATGTACATTATTTTAGTCATTAAAAATAATCATGGAGCCCTGGCCGGTGTTTCTCAGTGGTTAGAGTGCCAGCCTGTGCACCCAAAGTGTTGTGGGTTCAATTCCAGTCAAGGGCATGTACTGGGTTGCAGGTTCGATCCACAGCCCCATTTTGTTACATGCACTGTTCAATCCTTACTGCTATGTCATGAGTTAAATACTACTTTTAATCCCCATTTTAGGAAGGTTCAGTAACTTAATGTCACACAATTAGTAGATGGCAGAGCTGGGACTTGAACTTAGGTCTATATGACTTCAAGTTTTGCACCTTGAATTATGATGTGTAAGTTATAATAAGGAGGAGCAGATGACTAAATAGATATAAAAAGTTAAAATGGATTGGACTTCTTGACTGTTTGGGTGAGGGTGTAAAAAAGAAAGTGGAGTCAAGGCAAGCAAGTGCATCATCACTAGTGGTGCCCTTCCAGGTAGAACAGTTACAAGTAAAAAAAGAATAGTTGCAAGTAACAAAAACTCTTATGAGTTAATGTAAGCCCCCCGAAACAATTTATTGTAAGGCTTCCAGGAGTGACCCACAAAACCCAAAGCTAGGAATGTAACTGTTGTAGGAATGCAGGAAGCATTTCTCTTCTCTGAACATAAGTTTCACTTGTCTTTGTGTAGATGGGCTTCCTTGCCTGCCAACCTACAGGGGACAGACAATTTGTGGCTGGATCACAGCCTCCAAATTTGCATATTTCAGGTTCAGCTACATAGAGAGACATTCTCTTTCTCTCCTAATTCTAAGAGAGTCAAGCTGACCCACTTGGAGTCAGTGCCCTCAGTCCAAGAAACTGTTGCCAGGACTGCAGGGTTATATAACACAGACTTGGCTTCTGGGAAACAATCCAGGGCTAGAGATCAATTCTGAGAAGAGGGTCTAGGCAGACAACTCCATGTGTGGCCACCATAGTGCCATTCACTAAGAGAAAATGCCCAGGGGCCTAGGCAATGACGGTATCAAGGAGGCAGAGAACTGCAGCCTTCACTCTGGAAATGTTTATCCTACTTAATGGGGAAAAGTTTGTGGGCATTATTGGTGAGTTGGAAATAGTTTCATATTTCAAGACCTTCCATCTTGAAGATGTCCTTTGGTATAAAGCTTGGGCATGGGTATCAACTCTTTTTTAAAAAAAATTTAATGTATTTTTATTGATTTCAGAGAGGAAGGGAGAGGGAGAGAGAGATTGAAACATCAGTGATGATAGAGAGAATCATTGATTGGCTGCTTCCTGCATGCCCCACTCTGGGGATCAAGTCCCCAACCCAGGCCTGTGCCCTGACCAAGAATCAAACCGTGACTACCTGGTTCATAGGTTGACGCTTAACCACTGAGCCACGCCAGCTGGGCAGTATCAACTCTTTATGTCATCAAAAATAGATAATAATATCCTACATTTGCCCCTCTTAAATCGAGCTTAATTTCAAAAGGTTTCAAGTTTAGGCAAGAAGAGGGTTTTGGTATAATGGGGTGTTTAAAATGGTAGTTTGGAGAGAAAACTTAATGGATGTGGCAGCTGTAAAGATTTACCATTTCATAGTTGTAGGCATTTTTTACTTTCTAAGGAATGAGGCTTAAACTTACCTCTGAAAGTAACAGATAGTGCCTTTATTTTGGGGAAAGCTACACTACAAAGCAAATTAAGTTATTCCATTTGTTCTTGGGGGGAAAAACTTAATGCAGGGGAGTAATTCAGAAGCAAATGCATCCAACAGAGTGTCTCTCTTTCGTAAAATAAATTAGGAAACTACATCTCCACCACTAATATTTCCCTTAGAAATGGGGCTCAAGCCTCCATTCTGACCCTCATGTGGCCTACCACTCTCCGTAGAGTGGGAAGCCCTCAGGATCAAGGGCAGATGCCTATTTGGAGCCTATTCTACTTCTTAACCACATTTGGGGTATCAAGGACCACATAGTTTCCTGTTCAAACACTCTTGCCTCTGGTCATGGGGTCTTTGCATGCCTCTTTACTGAGGAGTATATGGATAGAGCTTAAATGACCACTTGTAAGGCCCCCTGTGGTATGGGATGGAGTTGGGTGGAAAGAAAAGAAGGGCTTCTATCTGTACTTTGGCCCTGACACCACAAATATTAGGGGTGGAGTAGTTCTCAAACGTTAGTATACAGAATTATTGGAAGGGATTGTTTAAAATACAGATTTCCTGGGTACTGTCACCAGAGATTCTCATCCAATCATGTATGGTATAGGGTCCCAAAATCAGCATTTTAACTAATACCTCAAGACTTACACAATGGAAAACACTTCTTCTGAAAATTTTATTTTCTTCCATTTGAAAATAAAGGTTTATTTTTTTTGTTCTTGTAGAGATAGTGTGTATGTGTGTGTGTGTGTATTTTTTTTCTTATCCAGAAATTTTTCCTCAGAATACCAGCAGTAGAACCCTCCAAAACTGTAGGGAATATACTTAGGGATGACATTGGGGGAGAGACCCAGGCTGCCTGTGTGGCACAGCTTCTTGTAAGTAGCACCAATATTGTGCTGTTAAGACTGGAACATATTGATCATGGGAAATGTGCTGATGGTGGACAATGATGATTCTGATGTTTTTGGAACCTATGGCATAAGAACAGTAACCTCTTGAAGAGAATGGATCATCTAGAGAAGAAGTCAGTCCCATGACAGAAAAAGAGGGTTTAGGAAGTGAACCTGAGGCTGGAGTAGAAGTCTCTTTTGAACTTGACATTTTGTCCAAGAGTCTAAGCTGTGGAAATATTTGGGTCGTGCTTGGAGGTAGAAGTGAGTTGGCCCCTAAACAGGAAACAAGTAATATATTCTTGGGGTTGCAGCCCCATGGTCTCTAATTGCCACTTTCAATGGCAAGTGTAAGAATTTGCTGGGTGTTTTTCCCTCTAATTCTACCTAAACTTGGGAAACTACGTAGATGCAAGAAGGAAATTGGTTTCCTTTCTCCTGAGGCCAGAATGGTGGCCTGAGAGCTCATCAGTGCCCAAGGGACTGTCAGTCATGGTGGAAAAGGAAGAGGTCAGATATAAAAATATATCCTGAACATATTTGAGACAGTATTTGGGGAACTCAGAGGTAGCTGAGGGACACTTTGAAGAGAGCTAGTTTCTATCAATTGTGCTTTTTTTTTAAAATAGATTTTTTTTTATGATTTCAGAGAAGAATGGAAAGGGAGAGAGAGAGATAGAAACATCAATGATGAGAGAGAATCATTGGTTGGCTGCTTCATGCATGTCACACACTGGGGATTGGGCCTGCAATCCCAGCTTGTGCCCTGACTGGGAATCGAACTGTGACCTCCTAGGTTCATAGGTCTGTGCTCAACCACTGAACCACACTAGCTGAGCTGGTTTCTGCTTTTGTAAATGGTCTAATCTTATTTAGTAACCACAGGCTGGGACCAGGGACTTTTGGGTCTTGTTCATAGTCTTTTTGAATGTCTCTTGGAATTTTTATGCTTTGTCCATATTATGATGGGGGAAAATATGCTGGTTCTGAGTGGAACTCTGAACAGGATAGTTCAGTCCTGCACAGCTTGATGCCACAATAACACTTCTGTCATGAAAAAGAAGCATTCCATATACTCACTTTGCTGTTGGAAGTAATATGATTAGAAACTCATTCCCTGAGGTACAGATGCTACAGAAAACAAAGGAGGTTTTTTTAGGGTTGTTAGAAAAAATAGTAATCTATATATATATACAAGCCTAAGTGACCGAATAACTGAATAATCGGTTGCTATGACGTGCACTGACCACAGGGGAAAACGCTCAACGCAGTAGCTGCCACTAGTGACAGTGTGCTCCGATAGCCAACTTCCCCCAGGCAGCCGCCCCCGCCCCCATCAGCCCTGATCTCCAGCCAGACCGAGGGACCTCACCTGTGCACAAATTCATGCACCAGGCCTCTAGTATAATCATAAAATGTTGGTTGATGAGAAAGATAAAAAAGGAATGGGGGAAATTGAAGTCTGATTATAGGTTCAAAATTTCAATAATGAAACTGTATAGTTAATTAAAAGGGAATTAAAACCTGAAGTCCTGGAAAGCCCTCAATATTTTAAGGGATGGGGGATCTTTGAAAGTCACAGGATCACAAGGAATTGAAACATTATTTAAGCTGGAAGGACAGGTTTAGGAAGTGCATAAGATGTACAGGTAAAATCTGACCACAAACTGAAGCTCACCCCAATATTCACTGATTTAATCTTGGAAGAGGCACCCGCAATTCATGCTCCTATGATAAGTAGTCTTAAAGGGATAACTTTGTTCTCATTGCTTGAGTAAATAAATTTGTAACTCCAGGAAGATATAGAAATAATTAAACAATAAACCAAAAACATATAATTTAAGAAAAAGTTTAGTAACTAGGCTTATAATTTAAGAAAAAGTTTAGTAACTTGGCTTATAATCAAGTCACTTTTGTATATTCTGTTTAAATTCAGGCTTAAGAGGATTTGAGCTTCTAAATGTAAAGATCTGGTTTATATATATGAAATTGCTTATGGGAAAGATTTTGTGTGTTTTTTTTTAATGCTGACTTATCAGGTGATTTCAGTGTTATTGTAATTTAGGATGTCTAATAGAATCTGATTATCCTATATAATAAAGAGCTAATATGCAAATGGTCATCATGCCCTCGTGCCCTCGCACCCTCGTGCCAGGGCTGAGGGACGTGAGGCTATGCCTGGGGACCTGAGGCTGCACCCCCCCCACCCAGTGGGGCTTGATGAGAGATCTGAGGCTGTGCCCCCCTGCCCTGCAGTGCTTGATGGGGGTGGGCCCGGCTAAGTCTGGGTCTAACGCAATTTCAAGGTGCACGTGGATGGGTGGGGACTTGACTCTGGGTCCCTCAGTGTGCCCCAGACTCTGACAGGAGGGAGATTTTCATATACATTTTAGTAATTATTTTTCATCTCAGACACTTCTATTATAGAGAAAGGGCAAATAGCAATTTTAAGATATTTCCTCTAATTCCCTTTTAATGTGCATGAATTTTGTGCACCGGGCCACTAGTATATGTGTGTGTGTGTGTGTGTGTGTGTGTGTATTATATATAATATACATATATTAAATATTTATACTATATATACTAAATATTTATATATCTAATCTAATAAAAGAACAATATGCAAATTGACCCTCACTCCGTTACACCTAAGCCATGCCCACTAGCCAAGCCATGCCCACCAGCCAATCAGAGCGGATGTATGCAAATTAACCCAGCCAAGACGGCGGCCGGCAGCCACGGAACTGGAACAAGCAGGAGGCTTGCCCTGGCGGTGCAGGAAGCTAACGTTCCTGTCTGCCTAGGCCGGCTCAAGACAACAAAGTTTCAATTATAGAAGATAAATAAACCCCAGAGAGCTGCTTCCAGCCTTGGGCTCAAGGAAGCACTGGGAGCCTGGGTTGTCAGGGGCAACCTGACCTGGGTTCCGGTTAAAGCAACAAAGTTTCAACTTTAGAAGTTAAATAAATTCCAGATGTCAGTTTCCAGCCAGCCTCACTGCAAACAGCTATCAGCCCCTCACCATGTTGGCCAGGTACCCCAGGGGTGGACATCCACCTTGAAGGGGCTGTGGGCAGCCTGAAAACGGCCCTCAGCCCATCACCCAGGCTAGACAGGCACTCCAGTAGGGACCTGAACCCTGACGGCACTGTGGGCAGCCTGAAAACGGCCCTCAGCCCTTTACCCAGGCTGGCCACACCCTCATGGGTGAGGGTCCCCACTAGGGTGCTTGGCCAGCCTGCAAACAGCCACCAGCTCCTCACCCAGGCTAGCCAGGCACACCAGCAGGTAGATATCCCCCAAGGGGTCCCAGACTGCGAGAGGGCACAAGCCAGTCTGAGGGCCCCCCCCCCTCGAGTGCACAAATTTTTGTGCACTGGGCTCCTAGTATATAAATATTTAAAAGAGTTTGAGCTATCAAATTAAGAGATATTTCAGCATTAATCAAAGAAGTACAGTGATTGCTCTTATCTGACATAAAATTTATAAAGAAAAGCATTTTAAAATTAGTATTTTAATATAGTGAATATGAACCAAAATGTAGGCAATTGTAAATATGCTTTTCTGCATACAAAAGCACCCTCAGATAATAAAAGTTTACCCGGACCTCGGATGGTGCAAATCCTGGCTTCAGTATTCCCTTTCTTGTGCCTTTGAAGTTACTTATCTCTCTGATCCCCTTTCCTCATTGTAATATGGAGATAATACTAGGAGTATTTTGCCTGGCTGGTGTGACTCAGTTGAATGTCAACCTATGAACCAGGAGGTCATGGTTTTATTTCTGGTCAGGGCACATGTCTGGATTTTGGGCTCGATCCCTAGTGGGGCATGCAGGAGGCAGTTGATCAGTGATTCTCTCTCATCATTGGGTGTTTCTATCTCTCTCTCCATCTCCCTTCCTCCCTGAAATCAATAAAAATATATTTAAAAAACACTAGTGTTATTTGATGGGGTTGTTATGAGTCTTAAACAAGCTAAAACAAGGAAAGCACTTAGAACAGTGTTTGGCATTTACTAATGCTCAATAATGAAATGTTATTTGGTTACTGTGAATTTAAAAATTCAAAAATCTCAGTGTACAACAAATAAATATAGCCACACATCACTGTCATGGCACTGGAAGGAGTTCTGGTTGAGGGCTCTGGAGAGAGAGGGGCACAGATGTCTCTGGTCCACAGCACTTGAGGCTTCACCTGATTCTTCTCCAGCAGTTACCTGGCTTTTGAAATTCAACTATTATAAAACATTTTTACTTATACTCTGATTTATTTTCAAAGCATATACATATTTTGCCTTATACAACATTTTTACTTAAATAGTTTAAAATCATCTTTCCTATAACAACGAACTTTCTAAAAGAAAATCAGATATATGGCTCTATGTGGGCATTTGTACATAGTAATGATGGCAAACCTATGTAACATGTAAGTGAAAAAATATTTGATTTCATAGGTAAAGATAAAGATTGCTACTATGTTTACTGCAGGCATCCTCAAACTACGGCCCACGGGCCACATGCCGGGTGTTTTTGCTGCCGCTGCCTGTCCTGCTTAAAATAAGATATGTGCAATGTGCTAGGAATTTGTTCATAGTTTTTTTTAAACAATAGTCTGGCCCTCCAATGGTCTGAGGGATAGTGAACTGGCCCCGTTTAAAAAGTTTGAGGACCCCTGGTTTACTGGATGGCAACAATTAGATTGCCATCCAGTGATATAATTACTAGCATGTGATTAATACAGTAAATTATATGGAGAGGTCAATTATGGAAACTGTTTGTGTCAAGCTGAATTCTGTTTTGAATTAGTAAGAGACGTGGGCAAGCTATGTTCATGCCTTGTACTTTCCTATACAAGAGGGATAGAGGTTGAGCAGAGGGTAATAAAGAGTAATAACTTGTGTAATAAAGAGCTACATCCTACATTCTACCCACATCAAAATCTTTGTGTGCTACCAGAGATCGAAAGTACATGGGAGGAGGGAAATAGGTTACTATCAGATATTTAAGAGCAAGTTCCTATTTGTATAATAGTGAATACTGCACTGCAACTCAGGTGGAAATTTTATTAAGCTTGAAGAAGGTGAGAATGTAGTTAGCATAAATCTGTGGTTAAAGGACCCAGGGAATGCAGGAACCACCTACTCTGTCAATTGATTGTTGCTTCTTGTTTTTAATTAGTAGTCCATCTGTTACTACAAAAATCATAGAATCAGACACTTCACCTGTTTCAAGTTTCCCACCTTCTCCTAATACTGCTTCTCAACAACACCGATTTGATTTTGCTCTTCATAAAGAGTCCCAGGGAAGAGATTTTATGGCTTCCCTTGTTAGTACTTTCATAGCTGTCAGCCCCCATCACTAGCAAATCTTTCCTGGTGTCTCTTAGGAAATACCTTTAAAAATTAATGAGTAACTCAATCTTGCGCCTATGTAGGAGGGAGAGATAATGGAATATGAGTCTACTGAACCAGAGTTGAATGGAGCCTTAGTTTGTTATTTGATGTCGAGCTTCCAGAAGAGGTGAGGCAAGTTTTGTAGGTGAATCACAGATGAGGAGATGTGATTGGTTCTTGGCCCACCACCCTGCTTTGCTTTAGGGACAGTCAAATGGAACTGTGCCAGAGAACTACCGTAAACATGACAGAACCTCAGCTCTCCTCAGAAACCTTCACAAATTAGGAGACAGCCACATACATACTTAATATTTATCATTTCTAAAAATATTTTATAGTAAAGAGACATAAGGATACTTCCTTATTTTTGAAAAATATATATTCAATTTTCAGTGACTACTTTGATATAACATAGCTCAAAATAAAATGGCTTATTAAAAAGTTAGGTTGCTGAATCAGGGTTGGGGCAGCTGAGAGTATTCTATTTTTTAATTTTTTTTAGATGAGACTATTCTAGAAATGGCAGAGATGATTTAGTGACATTATGTCATGACCATTAAAGCAAGGAAAATACATAAATCCTCCAATGTATCTCCAAATGGAAGCTGCTCAAGAAAAAAAAAAAAAAAAAAAAAAAAAAAAAAAAAAAAAAAAAAAAAAAAAAAAAAAAAGGCCAAATATGAGTAGAGACTGAAAATCAAGTTAAATTCAGATTTTTAAATAGCTATTTAAACACAAGAGAGAAGGTGTTTGAGAAGAGAATTATTATAGTTTCTAAACTGAGGCTTGAGACAATGGAATGAGCCAGACAGGAAAATTGGGGGGCGGGGCGGGGGGGCGCGGGCGCGAGAAATTTGTTCTAGTAGAGAATCCTAGAACAAGGCTAAGGGCTTAGGGATTTGAGCAGCTTTAGTTAGTCTAAGTAGGATTTGGGAGTGGAGTCAGGAGAAAAAGCATAGGGAAGATTCAGGTATCAAGAACATAGCTCTAATTCGAGCCTCAAGTTTGAGTTTCTGTCCTAGTAGAAGCAGTGAAGACAACAGCCAAAAGTTACAAGTGACAGAAAATCAGCACTGATCCAGGCAAGCAAGAGTGGACTGCACCAGTCTTAAGGTACTTAGGTGCATATTAATAAAAGCCACCTCTTCTTCCAGGGACATAGGGCTCAATGTCAGGTGTTAGGGCTCAATGTCAGGTTGGTGAGTAGATTGTAGGCTGGATGTCAGCCCCCATCACCCAGGACCCAAGAGTGGAAAAACGCATACAGTGGCTCTGCAAGAGTGGTTGCTTCAGTGCATTGCTGCATCATTGGTTCTTACCCAGAACCTGCTCCAGGTCCATTGATTCAGAATCTGTTTTGTGTTCCTTACAATTAAATATATAAATGTTTTTGAAAGTTGTACCTGCCTATTAAAGTCAAAATCAAAAAGAATATGCGTAAAGAAAAAAGTGAAAGCCTGCCTTCCCCTTTCTACCCAATCCCTGATTCCTTAGGATTAACCACTCTTTACAGATTTTCTTTGTGCACATAAAAATGTATTTATATTATTTATATAATGTCTCATGTGGTGTAAATTATCATGAAATAGTCACAATGTTCTCTATACATTCCTCAATCTCCCCATCATGAACAAAGAGTCATTGCCTACTCAGAACTCAGGCTTTGGTTGTGGAGATGAGGAAAATTAAAAGAGTTAAAAGAGAATTTAAAGGAGCTTGAGTTGTTTGTATCAGTCAGGGTCCTGGCAGGAAACAGATGGCACACTCATGCTGGGTCATTGAGAAGTGCTTAATTAAGGAACTGTTTACGAAGGGGTGAACAAGGTTTAAAGCCACTGACAAGAGATGCAGAAGGGTTAATGACAACTGGGAGCTGTTGTTACCTTCTCTAGACCTCACGTGGCAAGCAGTGGGGACTACTGCTGGAACCCATGCTGACAACTCAGCATGGAGGATTCAAGATAAAAAATAACTTGACCTCACCCTCCTCCTTTCTAACTTCCTGCCAGGGGTCTGCAAGAGCAGACACAACAGGAAGCCAGAAGGCAAAGGGGACTGGTGATACCATCTTTTTAGGTCAGCCTCCCAGGCCACAGAACAGGCTAGGGAAGGGGATTGGAAGGGTAATTGGAAGATATCCAGTGTAACATGTTTATGAATATATATATATAGGAGGCAGGAGGAGGGATGGAAAAAAC
>PVJC01054211.1:0-10564 GCA_004026665.1 Murina feae | reverse complement strand
ATGGAGCACACTGAGGCCCGTGCACACCCTGATGGAGCACACTGAGGCCCATACACACCCTGATGGAGCACACTGAGGCCCGTGCTCACTCTGATGGAGCACACTGAGGCCCGTGCACACCCTGATGGAGCACAGTGAGGCCCGTACAGACCCTGATGGAGCACACCAAGGCCCAGTGCACAATCAGAGCGCCTCGAGGCCTGGTGCACACCTGATAGAACACACTGAGACCCGGTGCACAGAGAGAGCAGTATTAACTTTCTTTTCTGACCTAATGCCTCAGGCAGGCATTTCTCAACTTGTTTTACCCTGTGCCTCTTTGGAACCAATTACAATATAAATTCCTGTGCCTACATTAATATTCCTCTATTTTAAAAAATAATTCACTATATCGGATCGTAACTGTTTTCTTAGAAAATTAACAGTGGATTTTAAAAAATCACCAATCTCCTAAGAGATAGGTTGACGTATTTTTTTAAATGTATATATCGCCTACACAGAGACTGTCATATGAAAAGCAGCAAGGTGCAGACTAAGATACACAGCGCTCCTGTCTTTGTTTATAAGGGGGAACACTGACAGCACATCAACAGCAGCCGGAATAAACAAAGGAATAAACAAACACGCAGCCACACCACAGGCGGTCCGTAGGCAGCTCCACGGGGCTCCTCTGGAGCCACCTCTCTGAGCTGCAGAGTTGCTGATCAGGAGCATGGGACCCAGGGCCACACAGGCTGGGGCTCAATTAGGAAATAACTCTGCCACCAGGCAAGCTCACTCCTCCCAGTCTGCCCCCCTCTGCGGGGGACTGGGGACACTGTGACACTGATGAGATGCATGTGCAAAGCACCGCATACATAGAACGTGCTCAACTCAAGAAATGTTAACTCTACTGAATGGCACCTGGACCTGTTCCATCCACCTTGACTCAGCTGCCCAGCCCCACAGGGATCCTAGGAACCCTCAGGGATACAGAGGTTGGATGGGGTTAACTGGGGCTCTCCCAACGCCTGACAAGCTCCCATCCTGTTCCAACTGGACCGAGGTTGCAAGGTTGCAGCACTCAGAATTCAGAGAAAAAGCAAGGGCCTTGGTCCAGGATATTCCTCAAGGGTTTGCAACATGGTGTCTGGGGCAGAGGGGAGCTCCCACCCAGCGTTGGAGCTGATGTGCCTTCCACGCCTCAGAAGGAAGCTCCCAGGGGAACCAACCTTCTTCCCACCAAGAGACAGGAGGACAAGAGCTCCACAGAAACCACCTCATTCCATCCCCCTTAGGAGCAGTGTAGGAATGGGCATGTTTCTGATGTGGAAACTGAGGTGCACAGTCACCATGGAGGTTACACAGCCAGGCTCTGGTGGAGCCCCCTGGCTCCTGGCACCACACCCCTGCTCCCTGATGAAAGCTCCAGCTCCCTAGGCGAGGCCCAGGGGGATGAAGGAGGGCACTCTCCCACAGGCTCAGGGAATAAGGAACACCATGTAACAACTCAGGAGACACGGGAAGGAAAGCCACGCCTTGGGCACCAACAAAGGCCTTCCGCTCACACAGGTGCACTCTATTGCTTTAATCCATTTTTTTTTGTTTGTTTTTTTTAGAGAGAGAGGAACGGAGAGGGAGAGAAACATCAATGTGCGAACACAACGTTTAATGGCTGCCGCCCTCCTCACGGGGATCAAACCACTATAGTACGATGCTCAACCATTGAGCCACATCGGCCAGGGCAAGACAGGTGTTTGTTTTTTTCCAGAGAGACAGAAAGGGAGAGGGAGAAAAAAAGGGAGAGACGGTGGGAAGGAGGGAGGGAGGGAGAGAAATACCATTGACTGCCTCCCTTACACACCTAAACCAGGGGTCAAACCCACAACCTGAGTGTGTGCCCTAACTGGGAATCGAACCTGCCAACTATCAGTGTACAGGACAATGCCAATCAACTGTGCCGCCTGGCCAGGGCTCCACTGTCTCTTTAACCCATGGTTGTACACACAGTGAGCATTTTAAAATCTGTAAAAGGGCACTTTACCTGAGGTAACCCCATGGGTTCTCCTGACAAGCTTATGAAGTAGGTATGATGAACCTCCTCCTCTGAATGAGGAGGCTGAGACACAGAGGGGCTGACATGCCCAGTTACACAGCCAGCAAGCCGAGGCCCCGGAATCCAGGAGGCCCTACCACCCCTCAGGGGAACCTTCAGGAGCCTTCCTATCTCTCACTTGGACTCTGAGGCCAGGAAGACACATCTGGTTGATCCAAGCTCCCCCTGGCAGCACCAGCTGTGTGCAGCACAGGCTCTGGAGCCGAGATCCAGGGGCCAGAGCCTGGAGCTCAGCTCTGCTGCAAACCAGCTGTGAGGAGGGCCTGAATGGCCTCACTTCTCCAGCCTCTGTCTGCCTCCCACATACACTGGGCATCACACAGTACAGAAACTCTGGAGCCGGTGGCCTGGCACGATCTTAGCTCTGTCCCTCCTGGAGGCAACACTGGGTGGGTGATTTAACTTTCCTGTGCCTCAGCGGCTGCCACATAGACCAGGGACCAGAGGGTGTGTAAAGGTGAAATGCCACTAGACAGAAAGCATTAGGGCAGTGCCTAGCACAGCAAGTACCTCAAGGAGTGGCTGTAAGAATTGGCCCAGCCAGCCAGCCGGCAATACTTCCTGTCTTCTGGGCGCCAGCCTGGTTCTGGGCACTGAGGCTGCAGCAGAAAACAAGCCCCATGGAGCTCCTAGCCTGATGGAGAAGATAAGTGTATCAAGATTCCAAGACAGGGACGAGAACAGGAAGCTCCTTCTCAGAGGGTGCTCTGGGAAGGCCTCTCCGAGGAGGTGGTATCGAAGCCAGGGCTTAAAAGATGTTCCTGGAACATGGGTAATCCCAGCACCGCGAACAGCACTTGGCACCTGGCTACGAAATGAAATGCAGGGAAGAAGGCAGCCATGCAGTGCCAGGACGGAAAGGAATCCATGTGGCCCTGAGCAGGAGGGAGCCTGGGTGGCTGAAGAAGGCCCAGCAGGTGTACTGGAGCTGAATCTGACAGAGAGGGGGATGGAGCAGATGAGGGTAGGAGGGAGGACAGGCCCAGATCCCACTGGGCTGCATGTGCCGCTGTGTTAAGATTTACATTTTAACATCATGGGAAGTCACTGAAGGTTTACTTAGGGATGACAGGACTCAATTTCTGTTTTAAATCAGTAGCTTCTGTGTGAGGCACAGACTGGGGGCAGTGAGAGGACATAGCAGACTACAGCAGTGCTCCGGGCAGAGGAGATGGAGAAGAGGAAGGTGCCAACAAGCAGGATTCCATGGGGCAGCCCCAGGCCAGCTTTCACATTCACTTCCTCTTCTGTTCTTCATGGCAGTCAGGGAACTGAGGCCCACTGAGAAGGTAGCACAGTGCTGGGTAACCCCGAGATACCCAGCTGAGCAGGACTAAGTGCATCCCAGAGGGAAGCCCAGTAAACTGGAAGTGGCAGGTCTATCCTCAGCACACAGGCCTGTCCTCTTCACAACGTCAGGAGTAACAACTCACTGCTGGTCTGATGACGGATGGGTGGCCTCTCTCCCTACAAGGGCATCCTCTGACCCAGAGTGGTGTTTACAGCTGGAGAATATCTGAAGTCCCCCTCTGTTCACAGATACCCTGAGATGGCCCTTCAGATCTTTCTCTTATTCTATAATTCCCTGTGCCTCCATTTCACTATCATTATCCCTATTTAACAGACGAGGAACTGCCTCCTAGAAATGTTTTGAGGATGAGTTAATATATGTGAAGATCTTAGAACAGGGTGTGGCCAACAGAGAATTAGTTTTAGTTATCCTTTTATTCATTCAACAAGCAAAGGGAACAACAAGTGCAAAGGTCCTCAGGTAGAAAGTGTGTTTGGCCTATTTAAGGAACAGTGAGGAGACGAATGTGGCTAAAGTGAGGACACTAGTGGCAGGAAATGATTCTGGAGAGGGGGCCAGACCAGGTAGGACTTTGTAGAATATAGCACTGACTTTGTGGTTTATTCCAAGTGGGACTAAAAGCCACTCGCTTTCTAAGAAGAGAAATTACATTATAAGATTTACATTTGAAAGATCACACTAAGTAATACACTATTAAGCATACCTGCCAAGACCAGGGTCTACAAACTTCTGTGAATCACCAAACAGTAAATATTTTAGGCTTTGTAGGCCACATGGTCTCTATCACAACTATTCAACTATACCACGGAAAAAGCAGCCATAAGCATGGTCATGTTCCAATAAAACTTTACTTACAAAACAGGAGGCCGAGCTATAGTTTTTGCCAACCCTGCTCAAGACTTAATTCCCAGTTTACAGGAAATATGGGTACAGAAGACCAAAGTAAACAGTACCAAAAGTCAGTAAGATAACATGTCCATAGTGTGGCATTCTACAAGACAACTAGCCTGGTTTACCTTAAAAAAAAAAAAAAAAAAATCAATGTCATGTGGGGGAAAAGAGAAAGGTCTGAACTACATTAAAATAGGCCAAAAAGACAACATATACCTTGAATAAATCCTGATTTACAAAACAGCATTTAAAGGACAACTGGGAAAATCCAAGTATGGCACAGCTATGGGGAGGATGTTACTAGATATATCCTATATAATAAAAGGCTAATATGCAAATCGACGGAACAGCGGGACGACCGGTTGCTATGATGCACTGACCACCAGGGGGTAGATGCTCAATGCAGGATCTGCCTCCTGGTGATCAGTGCGCTCCCACAGGGGGAGCGCCGCTCAGCCAGAAGCCAGGCTCCCACCTCTAGGGCAGTGCTAAGGATGTCCCACTGACAGAGCAGGCCTAAGTCATCAGTCGGACATTCCCAGAGGGCTCCCGGACTGCGAGAGGGCGCAGGCCGGGCTGAAGCCCTCCCCCACCACTGAGACCGCTCCGCTAGTGCACAAATTTTGTGCACCGGGCTTCTAGTATATTATAAAGAGTCCCCTCAAGTGTGATAATGATACCATGATTCTGTAGGAGAATATTCTTATTCTTAGGAGATGCTAAGGTATTAAGGATGTAAATGTCATATATGAACAGAAGTTCAAGATTCAGCATGAGGCAAACATGGAAAATGCTGAATTGCTGACTCAGGGCACAGGAATCTGAACCTTTTTTAAAAAATCTTTATTGTTGAAAGTATTACATGTGTCCTCCTTTTTCCCCTTGGACCTTCATTTATTATACTAAATGTGCACTGGAAATAAGTTGGCAGGGCAGAGCTCAGGGAATCCCTCTAGCTGCCCAGGAGAGCCAACCAGGGAGCAGGAGAGGCTACCAGGAGCAGTGAGCAGGCCACTGCAGCATCTAGGCAAGGACCAGCCACCAGTGTGGCCCCTGTCAGCTCTCTGCCGTCACCCCCCACCTCTCTCCAGGCTCAGGCAGTGAGGACAGCCCACAGCAGAGCAGGCTCCCTTTCACTGGGTTTCTGGCTCATGCCTCCCTGGGATAAAGGTCAAGACGCTGGGGTTTGCTCTCAGAGTAGCCCCAGCCCCACCGCCCTACCTCCAGTCTTAAGAAAGGGACTTCCCCACACTGAAGGGCATGGCATCTTATTGAAGTGAAAGCCAGAGCAGGTCTCTTGCCTACGAAAACACTTTGCCAGCTCCCCACAGCTCCTTTTCCAGGCTTGCACACTGTGTGCCAGGTCCCGCTGAATCAAAGGCTTCCTTTTTGTCAGCCCCTTGAACCTTTTAGCAACCTGTGACAAACCCCAACTGAGCCACCACCTGCCAAGCCCCCTGGGCATCTCCACTGGGAGTCCAAGCCCTGTCTGAACTCACCAGCTTCAAGGTTCTCCACTCCTCCCCTTCCAAAACCTCTGGTGCTTGATTCTTTGGTGACACAAAACCCTCGATGTTCCTGGAATGACAAGCTGTCTCACTTCCAGGCCTCTACATATGCTGGAGTCACTTCTCCTTCCTATATCTGTGGCCAACTCCTTCCTACCTATACTTCCAAAACTCAGGTCCTATGCATTTATTGGTCTTAATTGGCTTTTACTGACAGTGTATGTTTTGGTTCCCAGTTTTCAGCTGAGTAACCTCAGCTGGCCTGAGATGGTAATTCTGTTCCCCTTGAAGGGGCAGATATATTTTTGATCTTGGGAAGGTATGCAACAATCATTTCAGTATAGATTGTGGTAGTATGTCTTGTGATACTGTTTTGTGATGTTCCAGAAATGCAATGTCTATGAGTGTAACCACTAGTCATATGTGGCTATTTAAATTTAAATTAATTAAATAAAAGAATTTTATTCCTCACTTGCACCAACCACATTTCAAATGCACCATGGGCACCTGCTTGGGCACTATAAGTATAGAACATTTCTATCATAGCAAAAAATTCTCTTGGATGGCACTGTTTTAGGGTTCTCCAGAGGGTCAACTGAATCCTCACCCCAGAGACAAGTTAAAGGAGTATTTCTCAAAGAGAGGCTCCAAAGGGACAAAGTAGGGGCAGGGGGAAATATCTGCCACTCATTACAAAGGGTTAGGTTTCCTAAGGCATAAAGAGCTTTCAGAAATAAATAAGAAAAAAGACTACCCAATAGAAAAATACGCAAAGCATATGAACAGGCAGTTCAGAAAGAGAAATTCACATGGCCCTTGAATATATGAAAGGAACTCTAACCCAGAGGAAAGGCCAATGAAAACCACCCGGAGGTACCATTTCCCACTGATCAGATTGGTAAAAACCCAAACATCTGAAAACACAAAGCTGTGTGGACTCTTAGACATAGCCTAACAGAAACATTTCTCAACATCACAAACACATATCCCCATAACCCAGCAAGCCTCAATCTAAGAATTCATCTTATAAATTTAGCAGCACCTCTGCCAACAAGACAAACACAGGTACTGCACTGTGGCTGCCTGTAATGAGCCAAAGGTTGGAAACAAGCCCAGTCACCATCCATAAAGAATTGCTCTGCAAACTGGGGAGCATGCAAGTGCAGCTGTTTAAAAAAACGCAGCAGCAGCTCACTGTGGACTGAAGCAAGAGCATTCCCCAAGACAAATTAAGTAAAAGAGCTCAAGTGCACGTACAATGCTACCTGCCTTTTGTGTAACAAGGAAACACCAGGGAGGGCGGGTGTGAGAGGCCCTGTCAGAGCGAGAGCCCGTCCCCTCCGGGAGAGGCTCGTGGAGGGCACGTAAGGAGGGCAGTTAACTTGGGGGGGGGGTACAGAAGGGTGAGGGAAGCTGGACGCCTTCCTTATACTGTGTGATTTTTAAACCAGGCAAACCTGTATCCTCTCTTCTGATTAAGTCTCTGACCGCCTGACTCAAAAGCCATGGAGATGCGCATTAGCAATGCAGCTCCCTGACCCTCCATCTCCAGATAATCAGAAGCCCTGATGTGGCCTGAGCTCCACCTGCTAAAAACTGGGGTACAGGGGAGTCTGTCCATCTGTACCCCTTTCTTTCACCAGGCCTGCCACTTTCAAAGGGCAGCCACGCAGAGGCTCAGACTCGCCTCTCATCCGGAGAGTCCACGTGGAAGGTCCTCTCGATGACGGTGGTCCACTGCAAGCAGCGTATGACGAACGTGTTGGGCCTCGGCCTCTCGGTCTTCATCAGCTGGCATTCTGCAGGCAGAGGGAGGACAGAGACAGGAGGGTAAAGGCACAGCCCTGCTGGCCTACAGCCCACATCCCCTAAACCATGTCCTATGTGCCAACCACATGCCAATTGGTGTTAAGGACACGTTAGTGACAGAGATAGCTCTGGACTTGCCCCCATGGGGCGCAAGACCATGTATGTGTGTGTGTGTGTGTGTGTGTGTGTGTGAGAGAGAGAGAGAGAGAGAGAGAGAGAGAGAGAGAGATTAATAGACAATGACGGCTCAGTGGTCAGAACTGTGATGGG
Source organism: Murina feae (assembly GCA_004026665.1). Taxonomy (NCBI): domain Eukaryota; kingdom Metazoa; phylum Chordata; class Mammalia; order Chiroptera; family Vespertilionidae; genus Murina; species Murina feae. Next base: position 2,679 of record PVJC01054211.1, on the reverse strand, counting down.
AGGAACCTAGGGCCATCTTCTGGAGAAAGAGGCATCTCTACACTGAACCCTGAAGGAAGAGGGAACATGGTCAGTCAGACAGAAGGGTACATCGTGTACACAGCCCGGAGGTGCCAGAGGGCCCAGCACACTTAGGGAATGGCAAATTCTGCTCATGGTGTGAGGAGCAGGGAAGTGAGACTGGCTGGCGAGGTGGGTAGGAGCCTGCCTGCGGGACTCAGGAGAATGGTGAGGAATCTGGACTTTGTCCTGGGAGTAATAGGTAGCTATGGAAGGCTTAAATAGGGAATGGGCATGGACAGATTTAAACACATCCCTCTAGCTGCCATGTAGAGGATGAGAGAGAATGGAGGCTGGGAGCCCAGGGAGAAGGATGGGGGTACTAGGTGGGAAAGAATGGTGGTCTGTGCTAAGAGTGACAGTGGAGATGGGGGTGTCTTTGAAATGTGCTTAGGCTGTGGTTACCGATCAGGTCAGCAGGGAAGGAAGGAAGCAGAGGTGGGGGGTGGGGAGGATGGGGGCAGAGAGATGGAGGCAGTACTGTGGTTCTGCAAGATCCAGGCAAGGGCTTTGGGTCTGCCAAGCTTTCACCGGCCAGGGTCCAGCTGGTAGGCATCGTTTCAGATACCACAGAAGGAATGGAGGTTGTGAGGTTAGCCCTGCAATCAGCTGAAAGAGAGGCCATGGATGCCTCTAGTTTAGAGGGACAGAGAAACAGGCTGTTACCAGAATATAGAGGCACATGACACCAGCCGGACCCCAGGGCCTGGCCAGCAGCAGCTAGAACCTCAGAGACAGTGCTGCCTAGGGGAGAGGCTAGGGAAAATGTCTGGCTTCTTCCCTCTTCCCACTTTACCTCACCCACTGACACATAGGTGGAGCAGGGGAAGGGTAAGAAATAGGGCAAACAAGCCCTGGTCAGGCCCACAGTCCAAGAGCAGCCAATCCCCATGTGCCCACAAAATCAGCCAGTCGTCCTTGCAGCATCCAAATTTTGGCCCACCTACATGCCCTGAGACGTACCCGCAACAGAGAAGTTGTTTAAAGGGGGTAGGGTCTGGTCAGGGGCCTCGGGCCGCTCCTTATAGCCAATGAAGGAACCATCACTCTTCAGCAGGAAGTACCGGGGCCTCCACGTCTTGATGTATTCACCTGAATGAAGGCAGAGGAGAGGGAGAGAGGTCAGGGGACACAGCCCAGGGTAACTGTGCCTCACAAGGGGCACCGGGTGGGCGAGAGTGGATGAGGGTAAGCAAGAGAGGGCCTCTCCAAAAGAAACCCTTGAGGTAGCCCCTGCTGATGAAGGCTGGTGCCGGGCTGGGCGCAGTGATTCAGAGGTCATGCCTGGCAGGAAGGTGCCTGTGGCAGTGGCCCAGGGCACCAGCTGCCTCAGCGTGTGCCCAGCAGCAAGCCATCCTTGCCAGCACGTGGCCCAGTCCCAGGAGAGGCCCAAGCTTCCAAACACACATGCCCTATGGCCCTGTAAGGCCAAATCCCATGGGCTGGTATTCACCAGTACAGCCGTGCAGTTGGATCTAATGTCAAAACACTGTGCCAGTCCGGGTATAACTGCTGCTGTGCCCTCCAAGTGTCCCTTGACCTCTTCTATTTGTTCTAACTGTGAATATCCAAGCACCATGTGTATATACGTGTCCACGTGCACGCGCGCGCACACACACATTTGCAAGAACCCACTCCTCACAAGTCTGGTGAAGAAAATGAGATGGGCTGCGAAGTAGGTGAAGGAAATTAAGAGGCACAAACTTAAATAAATCATGGGGATACAAAGTGCAGCATAGGAGACACAGTCAATAAATACTGTAATTACTTTGTAAGATGAGAAATAGTAACTAGATTTACCATAATGTATATACTAGGTATACTGGTTAATGGAGGATTTTGTAATCAAATACGATATTTTCAAGAGAAACATCAAAAGTGCTTTATTCAAAGTAATATCCATCACTAGTTACACATTTCCCCCCATCTCTCATGTAATTTGTGGATAGCATCCCAATAGAAAGTTTCTTGTTCTGAGGCAAACCATTTAGAGACCCAAATTTCCACTTCCTCGTACATTTCAAAGTGCTGCTCAGAAAGTGCGTGTGCCATCCATCGAAGCACAGTGGTAATCTGAAGGAGCAAGGTCTGGTGAATACAGGGGGTGGGTTAATACTTCCCAGGAAAGATCTTTTAATGTGTCTTTAATTGGTTTTGAAGAGTGTGATGGTGCGTCATCATGAAGCAAAATTACTTGGTCGTGTCTTCTGGCACATTCTGGTCGTTTCACGATCAAAGCGTGGATCAAATTGATTATTTGTTGTCGGAAGTGATCAGTATTAATGGTTTCACCTGGTTTTAGAAGCTCATAATACACCATACCTTCCAAACACAGAGCATTGTCTTCTTTCTGAAGCGATTTGGCCTTGCAGTGGATGTTGATGGTTGACCTGGGTCAACCCATGATTTTGTGCATTTGTGATTCTCAAAATAAATCCACTTTTCATTGCCAGTCACAATTCAATGCAAAAGACTTTCTTTCATGCCACTGAAGCAACATTTTACTGATGACTTTTCAGATTTACATTTGTCTTTCGTTCAGTTGATGTGGCACCCATTTTCCTTCCTTTAAAATCTTTCCCATTGCTTGTAAATGATCAGAAATTGTCTGCTGAGCAA
>PVJC01054210.1:0-10561 GCA_004026665.1 Murina feae | reverse complement strand
AAAAATTAAGGTGGGAAGGAAGGAAAAGGGGAGGGTGGGCAGGGGTAAAGATAAAGGAAAGAAGGAATGTGGGAAGGGAAGGAGGGTAGTAGAAAAATGGGAAGAATGATGATGGAACAGAAGTAGAAAATAAGGAGGAAAGAAAAGTTTATAAATGATGAGTCAGTAGGAAAAGTGTTACATAAAGGAGAAAAATTGTATGAGAGGAAGAAGCCAATAAGGAAGTCAAATACAATTGTGCGTGAAGGGGATAAGATTAAAAAAGAAAGTTAATAGGGGTGACCAGGCCGGTAGGTAGTTAGGGGGATCAGGCAGGCAGGCAGGCAGGCAGAGTGGTTAGGGCAGGCAGGCAGGTTAGTGGTTAAGACCCAGAGGTCCTGGATTGTGAGAGCCCCCAAGAACTCCATATTGGAGAGGGTGCAGGCCGGGCTGAGGGACCTCCTCCCTCTCCATCCCCCCCCTCCCATTCCCGTGCACAAATTTCATGCACCAGGTCCCTAGTTTGTTTATAAAGCAAATTCAAGGGCCCCTCTGTACCTACTGAATCCTAGCGCATGCGGCTCTCTCTTGGTGGTTCTCAAGCTTGCTTGTGAGATAGAGTTCCAAGAAGTCATCAAGCTTCTTACCAAACACCAGGACACGTTCATTGTAGAGGTAACCAGCCCCAGGTATTTGTGTGCTTGTGTGCTTAATGTAATGATAGATTGCATAGTGGTTAAGCCCAATATATTAAATTTGCCTGAGAAATCATGAACACTGAATGGGTTGTGCTGGGTGCTCTCCTGCTTGCGCCTGTAGGCCCACTCTCCACCCTTCTCTTTCTTGACAAGATGGGTTAGATAAGTGGTCCTCAACCTGTGGGTCATGACTCCTTTGGGGGTTGAACGACCCTTTCATAGGAGTTGCCTAAATACATCCTGCACATCAGATATTTATATGACAATTCATAACAGTAGCAAATTTACGGTTATGAAGTAGCAACGAACATAATTTTATGGTTGCGGTCACCACAACATGAGGAACTGTATTAAAGGGTCGTGGCATTAGGAAGGTTGAGAATCACTAGGTTAAATCAACAGGCTCCCTTGCCAACCAGCGTCCAGTTGGGTTTCACCCGTGGGCAGCGTGAGAGCCGGGCAGAGGCTGGGAAGAGAATGAAGCAGGGATTTTACCCTCTGGGCTCCTCTGTGGAATGGCCCTCACCAGTCAGCTGCTATCTTCCAGTTCGGGCGACTGCTCCATCCCCTTGCCCCTTTAGGCCTAGAGGTGGTGATGACTCACCACTGTCAGCAGCCTAGGGTACTGCAGCATCTCTTACTGATTTCGCCAAATCCCACCACACTTTTGTCACACACAGCCCAGTGACTCACTTCCAGTGAGCCACCTGTCTCCTGCTGGACTTCGGCTAACACAGCAGTGCTATGTGGTTCATTACACAGGCCTTGGAAGTTAGCAACGCCAGGATGAACCCCAGCCCTACAGCATCCTTGAAGTATGTCCGATCTTGAAAGACTCCATGCATCTCTCTGGGCCTCACCCTAGAGACCCTCCTTATTGCCTCGTGGACCAAATAACCAATGCCAGTCATGCTTCTTGCTGCCAACAACTGGATGCAAGCCGGGATGTCTTGAACAGCAAAGGAAGCGAGAAGGATGTCAGTGGCTCACGGACTCGATGAGAAGGCTGGAGGACCAGGCTTAGAAAACAGCAGAAGCCAAGAGAGAATGGGCAAGAGGCCACAGCTGAGATTATAGCATGAGGTAGTCCAGTGGTGAACTTGCCATTGATGCTACAGCCCCTCCCCTGCACATCTGAAGCCCCTCGCACCGCCGGCCACCATACTGTTCGTGGCCTTTCTATGTGCAGCATCTCCAACTGGCCCACATCTTCCATCACAGGATCACGCGCGTGGGCCAGGCTTAGGTCAAGCCTGTGCCATAGGCGCCAGGGAGAAGGAGCAGGAGGAATCTGCCTGCATCTCAACAGAGGGGGGCATGGAGCTTTGCGTCCTAGTGGGATTGGGGCATAACCCCCAAATGGAAAAGGCATGGGGGGCTGGAGCAGGGGTCGTCAAACTACGGCCCGCGGGCCACATTCGGCCCGCCGAGGACACTTATCCGGCCCACTGGGTGTTTTTGCCGCTTTGTTTTTTTTACTTCAAAATAAGATATGTGCAGTGTGCATAGGAATTTGTTCATAGTGTTTTTGTTTTTTTTTAACTATAGTCCAACAGTCTGACGGACAGTGAACTGGCCCCCTGTTTAAAAAATTTGAGGACCCCTGGGCTGGAGACTCAAAAGATGACAAATATTCACTACAAGGTCTCCTGAAGCTGGTAGGATTAAGTGAGGAAGGCACCTGGCACACGAGGGCCTTCGGTCCATGGCCGTTACTCCCTCCCAGTACCGTTACAATTGTGGTCTCCCTGCCTAGTATCTGGAAGGGCTCACCTCAGTCGCAGGCTGAGGGCCCTGGAACGCCCTGGGGCCCCTCTGACCTCAGGCAGAGCTTCTCCAGGCATCATCCACTGGGACCATTTGCCTCACAATCCCCTGTGCTGCTAGTTAAAATGCAGATCCAGGGCCCTGTCTAGACTTCCTAAACAGGAGTCTGGGGGGGTGTGGTGTGGAGCCCACGCATGCCTGTGCTTGCCAGGCTTCCCACACGACTCAGCCACGTGCTCATACCTGAGAAGCATGGTGAGGAGGGAGATTAAACAAGGCGTGTCTTCAGGGAGGTCTGAACCAGACCTCGAAGGGCAAACTGAAATGGGAATGCGCCTGAGGGGCTCAGGGAGGCGGTGGTCTTGCCCAGTGATGAGGATGTCTCGTGCCCTGAGGAAGTGAGTGGAGCAGAGGTGGGACGTCCTGTAGGTGGGTCAGGGCTTGCTGTGGTGCGAACGGGAGTGTTGCCCCAGAGGCTATGGCATAATGAGAGCGGGAAGGAAGATGTCACAAGGGCAGTGATGGCTCTTCTCCTTCTGCATTTTCCCCGGAGCTGGTCCCTCTCATTGCAGTGCCCTCAGGGTTTCTCAATTGCAAAGGAACAGCTAAACCTCTCAGGGGCAACATCCTGCAGCAAGTGCTAGAGCCCTGGGATGGCCAATGCCTGGCGGGTAGAATGGACAGGATGGGGCTGTGGGGGCGGCCATGGCTGCTGCTGCTGCTGCTGCTGCTGTTGCTCTGGGTCTCAGGTGAGGAGAGGAAGGGAGAGCGACGAGGTAGATGGCCAAGGGGAGGTGCCTACCAAGAGGGGTTTTCTCTCCCTCCATTAGGAGGTCTAGGATGGGATCCAGGTATGCGTTAGAGCCAGGGATGGGGGAAGGAAGGAAATGAAGGCAGGTTGGCTGCCTGACCCCGAGCCAGCGGGGCTGGGTGACGAAGGGATGCTGGAGGTTCCTCCAGGGCTTCTCCAAGTTGAGAAAATGTTGTGAAGTCACCAAACAACCTCTTGTCGCCGTGCGGACACCCTGGGAGATGTCAAGCAGTGCGGGACACAGTCCTTCCTTAAAGGGACATTCGGGGGCTGAGGCAGATGAGCAGAGAGGTTCCGGAACCAGATGGGGTGGGTTCCAATCCTGTTTCTGCCACTTGGTACAGATGTGACCATCAGAAGTCCTCTGCCTCCTCTGAGCCTCGGTTCCTCATTTGCAAACAGCACCTACTTCAGAGGGTTGTCCTAAGAGCTACCCAGCACAGGGATACAGAACACTTGGCTCAGTGTTTAGGGCTTAGTAAGTGCTTGACGACGCCCAGGCGGCTCCCAGGACCGTGACGCTGGTGAAGGAACAGGTGCAGGGCGGTCAGTGGGCTGAGGGTTGCAAGGAGGCAGAGGGTAGTGCCAGCTGGACCTGCTCAGTAGACGCCTCTCTGGGACCTAATGGGATGGATGAGGGCAGAGAGGAGAGGAAGCGCATCTGGCTTGGGGACCCCAGAGGTAATACATTAGTACTGTGTCCCCGAAAGCAAGGCACATGCCTGGGAAGCACAAGTAGAGAAGCACGTGGGTGGCAAAACTGGGCCAGTTCTCTTTCTACTTAAAAAATAAAAACCTTTTTATTATGAAAATGTTTCAATCTATGAAGTACAGTATAGAAAAAATAGTCACCATAAACTCATCGATAGCTTCAAACACCGAACCAGGATCGGTATTTTGCCGCATTTGCTCCGTGTGTGTGTGTGTGTGTGTGTGTGTGTGTGTGTTGCTAAAGATGCCGAGCCGTTTCCCAGGGCGCACAGAAATCCCACAGGACTCTGAGGGCCTGACCGAGCTACCAGGACACGCGCCTGCGCTCACCCGGGCTCTGCGCAGCGGCCTGTGGCTGTGGGGACGGAGGAAGGAAGGCTAGCTCAGTGAAGATCTTTGCCCTCTCATTCTAGGACTCCGAGGCGAAGACGAGGAGCAAATGTGCCTGCTGGAAGGCAGCAACCTGACCGTCTCCTGTTTCTACACCAGGCAGCACGCCTCCAGCCTGAAGGCCTGGCAGCAGGTGAGGAGCCCCGGCCCCCCAGAGACACTGGTGCGCACAGACACCAGGAACGAGGACATGAACCGGGCCCAGGCCGGGAGATACCTGCTGGAGGATGACCCCACCGAGGTCATGTTCAGAGTCACCGTGAGAGAGCTCCAGCGGCAGGACGTGGGGCTCTATCAGTGTGTGATTGACCTCTCACCCCAGACCCCCGTTGTCCTGCCTCCTCGGATTCGGCTGGTACTATGTGAAGGTGAGCAGCCCAGACAGGGAAGGTTGTGGAGGCCGTGCTCCTGAGCCGCAGGGGGGCCCCGTCTGCCTCGGGGGGCTGTGGAGAGAGAGCACAGAGTCCTGGGAGAGCCCTCCGTCCGAGATCAGAGCACGTGGGTCCTCTCTGAGCCCCAGTTTTCTCACTGGTTAAGGCAGGAAAGTAAGACTAGGTGATCTCAAAATTTCTCTCACTCCGTGCGGAGTGCGGGGGACGGGGTACTGAACACGGGCTGCGAGGCTAAGGTTGCGGCTGTCTGCACTGTACACGGGAGGAAGGCTCAGGGAGGGCACGCGACTCATTGTGTCTTTCAGCCGATACATGGAGCAGCTCGGATCCGACAGAGACCCATCGGATTCGATGGTTCTTGGTGGATCCTGGAAGGGGGCCCAGTGTGCCCGTGAAACTGTTCCCTTTCTCGAGGGATTTACAAGGAACAGTTGTTAGACAGCAAGCGGAAGGGCGTCTCACGTCCTTGAATTGCTTCTCATGAGTGGAGGCCTGCTAGTTCTCCCCCTCTTTTCTCAGAAAGCCTGTCTACCCACCTAACCCAGTACCTCTTCCCTGAGTTCCTCAATAAGCCTTCTCCCTTTGAATCAGAGAGTTGGAGAGGCCTCCACCACACAGGACCCTGCTCTCCACTTCCTGCAAATCCCAATATGTAAATTTTAGAGGCCCAGGGCACAGACTCGTGCATATTGAAAGGAAATTATTAGAAGGTGACCAGTGGAGCAGGACTGGGTGAGATGGGCACAACACACTCTGGAGCTAACCTCCCACCATTCCTCCCCTGGCTGAGTGCAATGGGGTAAAGCTGGGGCTCAAAGGGGCAGGAAGGGTGTCTGCAGAGTGAGTGGAGTCCCTCAGCCTGGCCTGCAGGGATCAGGCCAAAACCAGCAGTCCGACATCCCCAAGGAGTCCTGGAGTGTGAGAGGGCACTCTGCAAAGTTGCTGTTGCTCAGCAGCTCCTGCAGTAAGCATGTGCCCCCTGGTGGTCAGTGCATGTCATACCTACTGGCCAGTCAGCTGATGGCTTAGCCTTTTACATATATCTAACCTGATAAAAGAGTAATATGCAAACTGACTCTCACTCCTTTACACATAAGCCACGCCCACCACCCAAACCATGCCCACCAGCCAATCAAAGCAGCTGTATGCAAATTAACCCAGCCAAGATGGTGGCCAGCAGCCACGGAGCTAGAGCACACAGGAGGCTTTGTTGCCTACCTAGGCCTCCGCTCAAGGCAACAAAGTTTCAATTATAGAAGATAAATAAACCCCAGAAACCTGATTTCAGCCAGCCTCGCTGGGACGTTGGGTCAATGGGGGCTTGGCCAGCCTGCAAACAGCCATTAGCCCCTCACCCAGGCTGGCCAGGCATGCCAGCAAGTGGACATCCCCCAAGGGGTCCCAGACTGCAAGAGGGCACAGGCCAGGCTGAGGGGACCCCCGCCCCCAAGTGCACAAATTTTTGTGCACTGGGCCCCTAGTAGAATATATATAGATTAAGCCAGGGTGGGCCTAAAGTTGAACTTCATAATAATGTCTGGAAATAAAGAGTTGACCAAGCAAAAGGAAGATGCTATAGACAGAAAGCGAAGTGGAGGGAAGCTACTGAACCCACATAATAAGAAAACATCGCCCAGGCCTTTAGGAACACCCAGTGATGCCCAGAAATGAACAGACTAGTTACAAGTGAAATATGCAGTTGGTGAAGCAGTTCCACTGTCCTACACAGGACAATTTAGTAATTTGGTCTCAGTATCTGTACATGTGGAAGTGCTGAAACGGTTGCTGGTTGCAAAGGTAAGTGAGGCCGTCACAGAGTAATGAAAGGTGCAGGGGTCTGATTTCCACTCCTCCTCAACCCAGAACCTACTCAGTGACCTTGAGAATGTCCCTTGTTATGCCTCCAGGCTTCCTCCATTGTGAAGTTCAATGGCTCCAATTCTATGTTTAAGTTCAGAGAAATAGACTTTATATTACATCTTTGGTGAAGTTTGCCCACTCCAGTAGACAGCTTCGGCCCACCAGGTTTGACTCCATCAATTAATAGCTGCCTTGTTCTTTAGCGCAAATCTTAATAAAGACAATAAGAGAAATTATTGGGGATGACTGAACCCATATTATTGAAGGAGAATAATATCAAGTTTAATACAGGATAAATGTGAACCTAATTATTTTCATCAAACCACAAATAGCAAGCAGTGGAGTTTTCATAGCAGCTTCCTATTTCTCTCTGCAGCAATTGGAGGACACTTTAGGCTGTTGTAGCTAAGGAAACTGAGTCTAGTACAGCTTGTTCCTGCCTGAAGGACTTACTGGCCTCCCAGGGGAAACAAGAACACATTCTTATGAAAAACAAAAAACACCTGTGATAACATGAGGTAGCCTGGGGAGGGGGTGGCAGCCAGGCGCCATTGTCAGTCAGGTTAAAACAAATGAATGGAGACTTCTTTCTGGAGTGGTGTTAGGGCTGCCCAGATAAATGCACTTACCCTCAATGAGTTGTGGGGAATCCTTCTGCATTTTTCTCCACTTTTCCAGGTAGGGGAGTGCCGGGGTTGTTGTTCCAGCATCTAGAAGGGTTCAGCAATCTGGAGAAGGGCTGTGTGTAACTTAATAAAGAGTCCAGAGACGAAGCATAATTTTGAAAGGCATCTGGGGGTCAGAGGAGCCTAGCTAAAGAAACTAAGTTCTCCTCATCTCAGGACCCCTTGCTATTTATTAACACTAATTGTCCTGCGGCAGAGATATACACTTCAAAGGGTAGGGTTACTGTATATACAAGCATTGTCTGAATGGGGGAATTTGCCTACGGCTGTTCAGGTGCTTGGCCAGTAGGAGGCAATAACATGTAGATTAAGATGCCCTGAGCTGTCTGGCAGCAAGCAATCATCCCTTTTCAGGTTTGGGGAAATGCCTTTAGTCATTCCCAACATATGTGACTCAGCCTTTGTTGAGTCCCCAAGTTCCATCAACCTTTAGATGAAACTCTTGCAATTATGCGGGAGAGGAGGGCATGGCAACAGATGCCCACAGAGAGAAACTTACATGCTGGGATCCTTGGGGAAGTGTAGTGAAATTCACCTCTGTCCTTTGTTTTGGAGATGCTTATTTTTGCAAAGTAGTTTATCCTATATAGATTACTGTGTATTCCTCTTGTCCCTATGGCTGCTGGTGTAAATAAATTGCATCTCCCCATTGGTAAACAGTAAAAATAAAGTTTTAAAAAAATGAGAGAAAAAAAGAAACTTACATAATGTCATGCTACTCAGAGGATGTTGTCCACCTGAACCTGCAATGGGAAGAGAGGCCTGAAATAGGAACTTAGGGAGAGAAGTGGGGAGGGAGGTAGGAGAAGGGTCAGAAGTGATAGCAGGGCTTGTGGCCTAGTGAGCGGGCCACTTGACTGTGAAGGGCTGAGTGGACCTGGGAGCCAAGAGCTAAAAGAGTAGGCCAGGCTCACTGGACAACACTATGGAGACGGAGACCAGCAAATGTCGCAGAAATACACGGCAAGGAGACAGGAAACATGGGTCCCAGTGCGGCTGCTGATGTCTTCTGAGTGGCCTTGGACACTCCCTGTCCACCCTGTTCCTTAGGGCTTAGATTGGATGCTATTGAATGCCTGCTTTCACCTTTGACCTCCTAGGACTCGGTGAATATTTATCCCCCAAATATAGGACGGTCCCATAGCAATGAACTTGGGATAGTTGCTCAGCCTGTGGAAGAAAAATGGTTCCAAATATCTTGGAGGTCCCTGTCCAGTTCCGGTTAAGTCCGTCAGGTTGTCCCGCAGCCTGGCAGGCTCAGGGAATGCAATCCCATCTTCAACAAGCATTTTCTGGGCCCAGTAGGGGCCTGGTGTCAGTGAAAGAGAACCAACCCTGAAGGGTGATCTGGATTCAGCATTAATTGTGTCTGACCGAGGGTCGCTGCCCAGAGGCCACAGCAAAATAGAATGATACTTTGGGGTCATTAGCTGGGCCCTCCGTTCAGGCCTCACAGGTGGGTTCCACATGGAGGCCTGTCTCCTGCTCCAGGCAGGCGAGGGAGTCCTGAGGCCCACAGGCAGAAGGACCTTCGCTTTTATTTCTCTTCCAAAGCCCTCATGCAAGCTTTGAATGTTACAGCACAAGTCCCAGCAACCAGCCCCAGAGGAGAGGAGCTGGGGTTGGGGAGCTATGATTACAAAGGTGTTTATACCCCTGGTGACAGAGCATCACCTAGAAAACGTGGCCCAGGGGCGAATGGAATTTGAGCAATCTCCCTTAGAGTTACAGGAATGGGGACTGAGGAGGTGTAGAGACTACTATTTAGAGGAAGAGAGACTTTGAAGGTAGTAGAGGAGTAGCACATGCCAGCAGAGGGGTGGCCGCAGCACCAGGAGCAGGTGGTGACATGCACTCACAGAGTGTCAGCTACACATGGAGACAGTTGGGCTGAGTGGAGAGGAGATGGGTGAGGCTACAGCAGGACCGACCAGCCGTGGATTCAGACTGCGAGAGCCTCGGGCGCCTGCAGCCTTGTGCACTTTGTTCTGTGGGCAACGGGAGCACAAAGGGCTTTCCCTGGCGCCTTGAGTGGGAGAGTGAGGGCTCCGTGCAGGAGCTGTGGGCAGGAGCTATACAGAAGGGAGATATTAGGGTCAGGCGACCAGGTACATCCCTTTAGAGTGAGAGCCAGCACAGAGGATTATGGGAAAGTAAGGCCCAGCCTCAAAGTCCCTGCCTGGCTGCTGTGGTGGCCAGGAAGCAGGGAGCAGGCTGAGCTTCGAAGCAGAACGTTCAGCAGACACCCACCCTCTCAGAATCAGGAGGGTCAAACCTAGGTCCCCAAGCTCGTGCTTGACCTCCCAGGTCCACCGCCTGCCCTTGCCTTTTCCGAGCTGCGGTTGCTGGCGATTGTTCTGACTTGCGGATTCGTCCTGAACAAGAGCCTGGTGTTCTCAGTCCTGTTTGTCCTTCTCTGGAAAGCCAAGGCCTCAGGTGAGTGGGGGCTGCGGCTGGGCTTGGGGTGGAAATGAATGAGGGGACCCAGCTGGTAGCTGCAGATAAGAGCTCAGGGGGCCATGTCCCAGGGGTTCCCCAGAGCTTGCCCCCTGACTTTCCCCACTTTGCCTACGAGGCAGGCCCAGCCCCGGGAACCCTGTGAATGGCGCTGGGCTGGGTTCACCAGGACAGGAAGACCTGGGGGTGGGAGTGGCCAGCCAGGCTTTTGCTGCTTGGCAATCCAGTCTTTTCTGCAGAGGAGGGAGGGAGACTGAAGCCGGGACTGGCATGGATGGATCACTTGCAAATGCTGTCTATTTCTCTCACTCCTCAGGCCAGCCAAGCCCAGGGGAGCAGCAAAGTCACCCTCCCAGGAGCTGACGGGCATGCCCTCCTTCCCTAGCAAACATCACCTTCACTCTCTGTTCCCCAAACGAACAAACAAATAAACTGATCTCTCAGGCAAGTAGAAAGAAGGCTTCCTAAGCTTTTTTTGTGAGGTCTCTGCCCAGCCCCTTTCTTATTTAGAGAAACGTACTGAGCGGACAGTGTGGGGAGCTGGGAGGAAGGAGACCCACTGCACTAATCAGAGGCCAAGAAAACGCAAACTATCTTTGTAAAAAGTAAATACAACTGAGACTCAAAGAATCATCCAAATGAACCTTGTGTCTGTTCCCTTGCTGCTGTTCGGACCCGCTCTGCTGGCGCGTTTCCGGCCTCCGGGGAAGCCTATGGCAAGACCAATCACTCTCCCGGTCATTTTTATAAAAAAGTTTATTTTTAAATTAAATTTCCTGGAGTGACTGCGGGAGCCCCTTACACGTCCCG
>PVJC01054209.1:0-10554 GCA_004026665.1 Murina feae | reverse complement strand
GTTGGGGGGGAGTTGGGAGATCAACTGAAAGACTTGCATGCATGCATAGGAGAATAATCAGTGGACACGGGAAACTGGGGGTTAGGGAGGAGGGGGGGGAAGGGCAAGGGGAAAAAATGGAGATCTATCTATCATCTGTTGTAATACTTATCTATCACTTGTTGTAATACTTTAAGCAATGAAATAAAAAAAAAAAGAAATGGTGTTGAGCAATATCAAGAAATTTTTTTAAAAAAAGAAAAAGACAAATTAATGGAAATACATTTCCAGGTGGAAGATGAGATGCTACAAATTTGCTATTGTTTATTAGATTAGCTAATTAGCTTGAAAATTAGCTAAAGAAAATGCCAATAAATGGGCATTTTCTTCACTTGTTTGAGGATAGGAGAAATCTTGACAGAATGTTCTAGGATTTTTCTGGAAGGATTAATAGGCAAAAGTAGTAACAGAATTTTTGGAAAAAGTAATGAGTATGATGTACTTTTTGGATATTAAGATTTTTTTATTCTATAATTAAATCTGTGATTGTGGCATTGAAATAGATGATAAATTAGTGGTACAAAAATAGCTTAGTCCTAACCAGTTTGGCTCAGTGGATAGAGCATCAGCCTGCGGACTGAAGGGTCCCAGGTTTGATTCCGGTCAAGGGCATGTACCTTGGTTGTGGGCACATCCCCAATGCGGGGTGTGCAGGAGGCAGCTGATCGATGTTTCTTTCTCATCGATGTTTCTAATTCTCTCTCTCTCTCCCTTCCTCTCTGTAAAAATCAATAAAATATATTTTTAAAAAATAGCTTAGAAATAAACCTCTATGAAAGATTCTCAAATAAGTCAGGCGGAGAAGAATTCATCAACAGAATGGGACAGTTACTAAGGTTTGGGGAGGTAAACTCCCTTGAGTCACCAGCTCCCATCAAAATCAAAATAAATACCAGATGAACTTAAGAATTAGTGGTGAAAAGAAGAGACAACTTAAAAATAAAGCTAATAGAAAAGAGAAATGTCTGTAATGTTAGGAGGGAAGTTTTAGTAAATTTCAAAGCATCGGAATGCATCTTTGACCAAAAACAAAAACTAAAAAGCAAAATACAAGGAATGAAAAGTAAACCAAACTGGGGAGATAGAGTAGCACCTATGATAGGTATAAGGGCTGAAGAACATTAATACACAAAGAGAGTATACAAATAAGAAAACTCTGTGGGCACATAACATGAATATACAATTTAAAAGGCATAAACAGGTGGTCCATACTTGGGGAAATGTTCATTCTCATGGACATCGGAATGTAAGTTATAGTTTTATATAAATTTTAAACATTTCTTTTGGGGTATTTTTGTGTGTGTTTGCTTTTTTTTTTTTTTTTTTTTTTTTACATTAATTTCGAACACTCCCCAAATACTTACTCTTTTTCAGCTGTTGATATCACCCCAACCTTCCTGTGTTCGTTGCAGGGAAGCATGGCCACCGCTGCGCTGCCGGAGAGCGGGTCTTCGCTGGCCTTGCGGGCCCTGGGCTGGGGCTCCCTGTGCGCGTGGTGCGGGGTTGGTGTGATCAGCTTCGCGGTCTGGAAAGCTCTAGGAGTTCACAGTGTAAGTAGCCACAGTCTTTGACTGGTATCTGGAATGTTTATTCTACTTCCTGCGGTCCAGATCTCCCTGACTCTCAAATTTGTATAATTTGTTCACCGTCTTAGGAAGTGATGGTAGAGATGGTGACTACATTCTTATAATGACGAGGCAACTTGTCATTACTAGTAAATGATGTAAGTAATTTAAATATCTGAGGGTGGTGAAACCTCAAATGTAATTAAGTAATGACTAATTCATAGCAAATGTTCATTCCATATAAATTGGTACTAGCTATTTGTTCAGTGAAATTAAACTTGGAACAACTTTCTATGCTGTTTGACATCCTTACATATAAATATTCTAAAATAGTTAAAGCATTGTAAAATTATTATTTAAATTATTAATGCACTTACACATTATGGGAAAAAATCTGAAAAACGTGTGTGTGTGTGTGTGTGTGTGTGTAATGTAGACTCCAAGCTGTAGAGCTATACATTCAGCATGGTTGTTGTATTAAACCGCCGGTAGGAAGTTCTGTGGCCCACACTGTATGTGACAGGCGGGAAGGAGGGTGGTGGGAGCAGGCGGTCGCAGTGGAGTTGATGCAAGTAGGTTCTGGATATATTTCAAAGGCAGAGGTAACAAGGATTTGTTATGGATTGAGTGAGAAAAGTGAGAAAAAAAGTGAAGTCAAGGATGTCTCCAAGGTTCCTGGCCTGCGCAGCTGGAAAATGGGTGGGGATCCGTGTGACAGGAGCAGATATTGCTGGGGGTTAAGTCAGGAGCTCAGTCTGGGGCTTGTCAATGTGCGATGTGATAGCCAAGTAGAAAGTCGAGTAAGCAGTTAGATAAGAAGGCTAGTGTTCAGGGAAGAGGTGCAAGGGGAAGAGAGAAATCTGAGGCTCATCAATCTCATAATTTGATGGTATTTAAAGCTACAAGACCAGATGACCTCACTACGGCAGTGAATGTAGAGAGGTCCATGGAAGGAACTCCTGGGCAGGCCCAAGGTGTAGAGGTTGGGGAATGAGGAAAGTAGCAAATGAGATTTCCCTAGTGAAGAGGTAGGAAAACCAGGAGAATGGTGGCCTGGATGCCACGTGAAGAAACCTTTCAAGGGAGCATATGCTGGGGATAGGTCACGTGGTCGTTCACTCAGTTAGCAGATGGCAGTCGTTGGTGGATAAAGGCCGAGTGGGGTGGATCCAAAAGAGCATGGAGGAGAGAGAGTGGAGGCAGCACATACAAGCAAGTCTCGAGTTTTTCCGTAAAGAGAAAGGAAGTGGGGTCATAGTTAGAAGGGAGAGTTGGGGTCAAGAGAATTTGTGTTTATCTTTAAGTTGAGAGAATGAACAGCGTGTCTGCATGCTGATGGGAGTGATTCCATCAGAGGGGCCGGGAGGACAGAATTGCTTGAGTAATAGATAGCGGTAGTGCTGGCATTCTTGAGTTTTTCGCATTTGACTTAATGATTACTAAAATGGGCATTATTGTATTTTCCACTCAAAATATACCAGTAGACAAACAGATGTTGCTTTTCTCCTTGTCTGACTAACCTTTATTTTTAAGGTAACAGAGTAGGCAAATTTGCATAGACGAACAAAATTAGGTTATTTAAATTAGATTACGTGCTTGAGAACTTGGGCTTTATGGACTAGACTGTGCTATTTTAGTGTCTAGAATGTGAACTTCTTTGTGGTATGGGACTGATAAGAGGATTGTTGCCTGAATTAAATATTTTGGGGAGAAATACTCGTTTCTGATAGACACTATTAAATCTAAGGATACTTGGAATCCTTTTACATTGCATCTTAATGTCTTTAGCTAAAAAGAGGCTGCAAGGACACACCCTCCCTCTATGCTGGTCATTGGGCATATCGTTTGCTTTTTTTTTTCTTTTTTTGATTTTTTACAGAGAGGAAGGGAGAGGGATAGAGAGTTAGAAACATCGATGAGAGAGAAACACCGATCAGCTGCCTCCTGCACACCTCCCACTGGGGATGTGCCCGCAACCAAGGTACATGCCCTTGACCGGAATCGAACCTGGGATTATTGAGTCTGCAGGCTGACGCTCTATCCACTGAGCCAAACCGGTCAGGGCTCGTTTGATTTTTATTACTGAAAAGTCTCACAGAAAAGTGAACCCCTGTACTTTGCCAAGGATGCGTCTTTTAAAAGCAGTCGTGTATACTGATTTGTTCATTCGGAAGGCATTTGTGGGCCTACCCTGAGCCGGGCTCTGTGCTAAGACAGGGCTCCCCCATGGACTTACTGTGGACAGCTTAGGCTTCAAAACTTTCTGCACAAATTCTTATCAGATGGCCCTGCTCTGAGGCTTGTGGAGAGCAATGGGTGCATTTCAGGTCTACATTTAGAGAGTTTTGATGAGAACTGTGAGGCTGCTCACAAAAAAAGTCTGTTGTTGAACTTTTCTCACTATTTATTGTCTTACTGGGAAATACCATCTTTCTATGACTAAGGAAAACAGTCTCTGCACTCAGTAAATAACTGAGACGATTGCTCTAGATCAGAGTCAGTTCCAGTAAAATACTTGTTGGTAGCTGCTTCAGTTGTATTAAATCTCCGCTGTAACCCAGTTTTTATAAAAGGGGTGCCATCTAATGGCTGACCCAGAGCAGCTTACAGTCCCTATTTTAAGTCACAGCTACATCTACTGGCCTGAAGGGGAACATGACAATGCTTAAAGTGAAGCCCTTCAGCATCTTAGAAATCGTTTTTGTTTACTCATCACTTCGTATAGAATATGTATAATATATCAAATATTAATATAAATTTGTATTTTACACAGTGATACATCATTTAATCAGAGGTTTCAGAAAAGGAGAGCTAGTAGAAGCTTTGTCAGCAGACTGAAGCAGATAAGTGCACTCAGATTTAAGATGGGACCCTCCCTCCTCCCCATTGACCAGCCGTGGGCCTCAAGTACGGCCTGACTGCTCAGTATGGGTTCAGCAGTTACTTTGAATTATAGTATTTTATCTGACTAGAGGCCCAGTGCACGAATTCATGCACCAGTGGGGTCCTTTGGTATGGCTTGTGGGATTGGGCTGAAACCAGGTCTCCAACTTCGCCCAAGGGGTCCTGGATTGCAAGAGGGCACAGTCTAGGCTGAGGGACCCATTGGTGCACAATCAGGGCCAGGGTAGGGTAGGACGCAAGAGGTTGACCAGCCAGGGAACACAGGAGGGCTCCAGGGTATGGCTGGCCCGTCTTGCTCAGTCCCCATTGGCCCGACCCCAGCAGAAAGCTAACCTACCAGTCGGAGCGTCTACCCCCTGGTGGTCAGTGCACACCATAGTGACTGGTTGACTGGTCCACCAGTTGACTGTCTGCCCTCTGGTGGTCAGTGCATGTCATAGCGAGCAGTTGAGCAGCCTTAGCATATCATTAGGATATTATGCTTATATTGGTTGAACGGATGACTAGACACTTAGCATATTAGGCTTTTATTATATAGGATTATGATTGAGGCAGCATTGATTTTATCACAGTAACAATTGTGAAAAGAATGAACACTGATTATGGGTTGGTTCATGGTCCTAGCAGACTGGCACGTTGAGGCCAGGTGAGAGCCACCATGACACTGTGATAGATTGTTTCACCAGGACAGACTTGTTAAGCTTAGAGAATCGTTGAGATCAGTGCTCTCTAGCTGGTCAGTAGGACCCTTAGTGATACCAACTGGTAATCTCCAGTTACCTATCAAAAGAAAAAGCATGACACCTACAGTTAACTTGCTTGTTACTCACAAGCAAAGATTTGTTAACTGTTTTACCTCCTATTATAGTAGGTATTCATACTTGAAAGGATTTCTGAAGAAGTTGAGCATCCTTGTAGTTAGACTCTTATCTTTTTTTGTCCCCTTAGAAGGAAGAACAATTGGTATATAAATAACTCCCGATTGATACTATTGGAAGCTTTATGACTTTTGTGGACCCATGTTTTAAATTTGTTGGAAGCGAGATTATAGTCTCAAAGTACTGGTCAGAATCGCCCATTGCTAACATTTACTGTGGTTTCTGTATAACATGTTCATGATAATCAGTGTAGTTAGAATTTACAGATAATTTATAATTGTTGCCCTCAAATAGTAATAAAACTATGAATGAAAATGCTCTTAGTTATTGGGAAATACTTTAAATTGTCCAGAGATTTAAATTTGAAAATTAACTTAAAAATGAAAGGAGGTTTTTGTTTTGTTTACCCTTTTACCATGGGATAAGAGATATTTGTCTATCTAATCTAATCTAATAAAAGAGTAATATGCAAATTAATCATCACTCTGAGACACCTAAGCCACACCCACCAGCCAAGCCACACCTTCAAACCAATCAAAGTGGCTGTATGCAAATTAACCCAGCCTGGGTGAGGGGCTGAGGGCTGTTTTCAGGCTGTCCACAGTCCCTTCAGGGTTCAGGTCCCTATTGGCCAGCCTGGGTGAGGGCCTGAGGGCCGTTTTCAGGCTGCCCACAGCTCCCATTGACCCAGCATCCAGTGAGGCTGGCTGGAAGCAGGTTTCTGGGGTTTATTTATCTTTTATAATTGAAATGTTGTTGCCGTGAGCCGAGGCCTAGGCAGGCAAGGAAGCCTTCTGTTTGCCATTTCTCCATGGCTTCTATAATTGAAACACTGTTGCCATGAGCGGAGGCCCAGCCAGCCTAGGCAGGCATTTGCAACAGAAGCCTCCTGGCAGCTCTGTGGCTGCCAGCCACTATTTTGGCTGGATTAATTTGCATACAGTCGCTCTGATTGGCTGGGGGCATGGCTTGGCTGGTGGGCATGGCTTAGGTATCTCAGAGTGATGGTTAATTTGCATATTACTCTTTTATTAGAGTAGATATATAGATAAATACTTATTTATTTATTTATTTATTTATTTAAAGAAAAATATATTTTGGACCTATCTTTCTTAAAACAAAAATGGCTTTTTTTTTTGGTAAAAATATGTATTTAATATTTTTAAAAAAGAATTAATGTAGAAAAGTACAAGGAAGGAAACAATTACCAGAAATCTCACTGAGTTGTTATCATCTGTTACAGTAGAAACATTATTTCAGACCTTCTTCTATAGGCACATTCACATAATTGCACCTAAATGTTTTTACTATACTACTCTGGAACCTTTTTTCACTGAATAGTCATAGGAACTCTTCGCACAGTAGAGTATATAAACCTCCATCACTTTTAATGGCTACATGGTACCATATTATGTATTATAATTTACTTAGTCTGTTGCCAACAGCAGTTAGATTGTAATTTTTCACAATTAAACACTGTAGTGAACCTCTACAGGCATATATCTCTTTTGTATTTTTCTTGGTCAAGAAATTTGTTCTAAAGACAGAAGTTGTTATTGTTGAAAGTGCATGCTTCTGATACAATTTAGAAGCTAGCAACAGTGTATGCAAGTTTCCTGGCATCCTTGCCAATAGTGGCGTCTATGACGCTGCAATGTTTGCCAATCGGATAGTCATCTCTCTTCCTTGACTGCATCCCTCCGAAGGCCCTGCCTCTGTAAAGACTTTTATGGAAATGGTCTTGATTGAGGCCTTGCCCACTCTCCAGCCCCAGACTTGCCCCCTCATCTGTTGAGGTAGGTTGCTTCTTTCTAAAAGCCCAGGCCTCTTGTTCTTTAAAAAAACAAAAAGTAAAACATATGTAGTTTAAATATTTTTCTAAAAAATTGTCGTTTAACTTTCCTATTCTAAGAAAGATCCTTTAGGTAGCACAAGACCTTTCCTCTAGGACAGTAGATGCATGCTAATAACATTTATTTTCTTCAGCGCTCTTTAGTAGCTACTCCTAGGCATACTTTTTATGGTAATGTTTAGGCTCACTTACTAATTACTTTATGACTAACTTGAGGATTTTGCTAATTAAAGTCAAATCTCTTTCTTGCCATTTTGCTAATTTCAGTTTTCCCAACATTCTGATGTATCTCCTGCTAGATACATTTATTCTTACATTATTTCAAATGAAGCAGCACTGTAGAATGAATACTAGAATGCCACATGTAAAATGAAACTATGGAGAAGCTTAAAAGTGTTTAGCTTCTAAGATGGCTAAGAAGGAAATAGACTTCGTGCTGTATACTTTCCATCAGTTTAGGTCGGAGCCCGGATGCTAATCCGAGTCTCCTGCGAGTTGTGTAGTGGCAGCCACTCCTGAGTCATCTGCAGAATCTGAGAAGCAGCCGGAACATTTCCCTCTGCGTCCCTGCCTAATCTCATTTCAGTGCTTCCAAAGATCTGACCAGCCCCTGCCCCCAGGAAGCAAGCTCCAATTTCTTATTCTGATTACCAGCGTCAGCAGACCCAGCCTTTGCTTCCTTCTTCTAATGGAACTTACTGGAAGGCCCAGATCACAGTCATCATGATCTCGCAGAGATAGTTCTAGCTGTCAAGGCCTTCAAGCAGCTTAAGCACGAGGAGTATTTCCCTGCAGCCGTTTTCCATTAATGGGAAGTGGCACTGCGCATCAGTTCAACTCAGGGCTGAGGTGACAAGAACGCCTCTGCGACCCTGCTTCCTGCTCCCCTGCCGTTCTAATGGCTTGGCGCCCGGTGGTGAGAGCACTCCCAGAAGCCATTTGGTGACACAGAGGCTGCATCACAGGGACTTTTGCTCAGTTTAAAAAGGGAGATAATGACCAATGTACATTTTTTTCCTGGGGGTGGGGGAGACACCAGCTGTTTTGGCCTGTTGCCAAGATAGCGCTTTAAAAACCCACCAGTTTCCTTTTAAAAGTAAAACAGCCCCCCAGGCATTTGATAGAGTGAGAATGTGCAACAATTACTAAGAGAGAGAGGCTCTGCTCTGAAGCCTGCCTGTTCGAGGCCTGGCACTTCAAGCTTGATCAGTGTTCCCAGCCTGCTCCGTCTGAGGAAAGCTACCTTCTCACAGGGTTTTCTCTTCCTTTGTCCTTATTTCTCACACTGAGCATGGAAAACAGGGTGCAGGTCTCTAACCAATGCACCCTGAATGCCCGCAGCCTCTGCTTTCCGCTTCAGCTGTGTTTAAAAGGTACCTGTGATTGGTTAGTCACTTTCAAATATCGAAAACCATGAGAAATACCATGTATGTTGACATATTTCCATATTTTTATTCACTTACCCTGTATCGGAAGCTGGAAGTGTGCTCTCATACTGAATTTTTCTGGCTGAAAGACTTCTAAATTTAAGAAGTTTCTTGAAGGTGCCGCGGCGTGAACTGCGCTGTGTCGTGACCCGTTCCCTCAGTCATTCGCCTCGTGCTGACAGAGCCCGAGTCTCACCGTGCCTGAGGCTCTTGGGAATTGAGCACGATCCCCCTTTGGCTCCTGGTTTTCACTTCCCAGTATCGCACTTACCCTGAGTGCTGCCGCTCTCCTTTGCGCCCGGCATGCGGGCTCCTGCCTTTACTCTTCCTTTGCCTTCGCGGGTCCCGTCCACGCTGGTGGCCTTGTTCACATGCAGACAACTGCCAGCCTCCTGCCCAGACTCCTGAGCTTCTAACTCGGGAGCCTGCTTGATGGACCTGATGCGTGGGTATCCTCCCAGCCTACTCCTGGGTCACACTCAGCGCACAGCGGCGTCATCCACAGGCTGCCTAGAGAGGAAAGCAGATTCTACTCATGACCACACTCTTCCCTCAGTCCTGTCCGACCGGCCACCATGTCTTGCTACTCCCCTCCCACAACCGTGGTTGGGAGCAGCTTCCTGCCTGTGGTTATCACACCTAATCTGTGCTCCCTGCCTCTGCCTCGCCTCCTGCAAGCCTCTCCCCACCCGGCTGCGGAATGTCCTGGGCTTCCCCTTCCCCCCCGACTCCCACCTGCACCTGCACCACTCACTGCTGTTCTTCACGTCCCCTCAGGTCAAATGTCCACGGGGCTGCCTCCCCTGCGCCCAAGAGAAGGACACTTGGCACTGTCTGGACATGTTTTTGGCTGTCATAACTGCAGGGATGCTACTGGCATTTAGTGGATAGAGGCTAAACCTTCTACAGGACAGGTGCCCGCAGATCATCTGTCCAGATGTCAGCAGTTCCGCTGGGAGGCTGGCTAGCCCTGCGGAAGGGCCACGTTCTTCCCAGCCCACCCGGAGCACTCCTTCCTCCCCCACGGCCCGCTCTGTTCTTTGCCCAGACAAGACAGTCTTGAGGCAGGTTAACTTTTAACCTTTACAACTTGGAGTTAATCCGGCTTGGCATTTGGGAGTTCATATAGGTAACTTCAGTTTCTCCCTCAAACTGAGAGTAACAAAGATATTCTTCGTGTCAGTTGTTTTAGATGAATAAAGCTGTTGTTACCTAGGACTGCAGTACTACTTCTATTACTTAATCCACTGGCAGAAAATAAATGGGGTGATAGAATACCTGTGCAGCTAATTCCTATGGGTAAAGTTTCTCACTTTTTAGATATATGATTTGGGATGTTTACACACATACTAACAAATTTTAATTTTTCATATTTTGTGCCACATTAAAATACTTCACTTTCCCCCTTTTTTATAATTAATACAAGGGGCTCTTTCTTGTGTGAAATGATACCTTTAAAGAACAAAAATGAGATTTGGGAAATTATTAGAGCTTGCTTATTCAATGTTATACTATTTGAATACCATAAACAGGACATCGATCCCAGTGATGCTTTTTTAAAAAAATACCTTTATTGATTTTAGAGAGGAAGGGAGAGGAAAAGAGAGATAGAAACATCAGTGATGAAAGAGAATCATTGATTGGCTGCCTTCTGCACACCCCTTACTTGGGATCAAGCCTACACCCAGGCATGTGCCCTTGACAGGAATCGAACCTGGGACCCGTCAGTCCACAGGCTGATGCTCTATCCACCGAGCCAAACCAGGTAGGGCCCGGTGATGCTTTTTGATTTGACAGTTTACTTTTATTCTGTTTGTGGCTCTGCTTTTGTCCTTCCCCAACATTTTCATTACTGCTGCCAAGGAAAGTACTTATAGGTGCTGGGATTT
>PVJC01054208.1:0-10575 GCA_004026665.1 Murina feae | reverse complement strand
TCTTTCTTTCTTTCTTTCTTTCTTTCTTTCTTTCTTTCTTTCTTTCTTTCTTTCTTTCTTTCTTTCTTTCTTTCTTTCTTTCCTTTTCCCTCATTAAATCCTTGCTCTTGATTATTAAACCCAATACACAGGATCGCCCAATTGGGGTCACTCACAGAGACTGCAGGGGAAAGTTGTTTTTGTGGAACCTGGGTATCAGAGCAGGGAGTAACAGACCAAGAAACCAGCTCTGGGGCAGTCCATTCACCCAAACCAGTATTAAGTGTGATAGGGAAAACAAGGCCTATATACTGGCTAGAGAGGACTGATAGCCCCGGAGGTCAATCCAGGAATACTGCCACCCAGAGGCTGAACAACAAACTGACTCTTCTATAAACACAAATAAAGGCAGTCTGGAAAACAAAGAAATACTGCCGGCTTTAAAATCAGGACTGTGGTTTACAACACGGAGGGGCAGTGAATCCCAGGGAACTTCAATCCTCTCCTAAATACCTGACAGGACAAAGGAGGGCCAAACAGAAGAGTAGAGGAAGTGAATGACCCTCACTACTGCACATTTTTATTTTTTTTCACCTTTTACTTAAGAAACTAAATTTTTTTCCCTCACCTGATTTTACTTTTTTAATTATTACGTTTTTATTTTAAATCAATATTATTACTACTACTATTTTACCTTTTTTAAAGTGTCATTTTATTTTCTCTTTATTTTATTTTGGGATTAGTGTTCTACATTCTATTTTCATTTTTCCTTTTAGCATCATTTTACTCTATCTCAACCTTACCTTTATGCCAACACTCTCTTCCTCCCTTTTCTCCTTTTGTTGTCCTGTTTCTCTTACCCTATTCCTACTTTAGATTTTCCCTACTCCCTTTTTTTACCCCCTTTTAAAATTTCACCCTACTTATATATCTAATTTCCAATCCCCTGTTCTAAGTCCATACACACCTCACTCTTCTTCTTCACTATCCACATTTTTTCTTTTTTTTTTTCCTTCTTTTTTTCTCTCTGTCACTTGGCTGTTGTTAGCTTGATTGTCAATTATACTGGTGTGTTTTTTATGCTTGTTTGTGAGATTGTTTCACTTTTTTTGGTTGTTTTTTTGTTGTTATTTTGTGCCTCTCTTTTCTCTCACCTCACCTCACTTGAAATTAGTGGTTGTTTATAGTTTGCATTCATCTCTAGATATCTGTTGCTGACATTCATTGAAATTAGTGGCTGTTCTATTGGAATTTTCTCCCCATATAGTTTCTTCCCCTCTTTTATTTCATTCTCTTTCTTTTCTCTCTTACTTTTTTTTCTTTTATTTTTCCTTTTCCCAATTTAGTTTTCCCCCTTTTCTCCTTTTTCTTTTTCTCTTTCTCTTTCCCCTAATTCTCTTTTCTTGGGTGGTCACCTTGATTTGGGGTCATTAGTATTGCGAATACATCTGTATTCAGTACTTTATGCACTGTACCTTGTTGTGCTGTATTTTGCGCCTTTAAATCAATGCAGGAGAGAGAGAACTACATAACCAGATACCCAGAGAAGAGAGATCATGGGAGACAAAGAAACAGCCCGCATATGAAAGAGAAACAGGCATCACCAGAAAAGGAAGTAAATGAAATGAAGACAAGCAACCTGTCAGAAAACGAATTCACAGAAATGGTCATAAGGTGGATGAAAAGAATGGAAGACAAATTCGACAATATGTGTAAGAACCAAGAAGAAATGAAAAATGATGTCACTGCTATAAAGAACTCAACAGAAAGCATCAACAGTAGTCTACGGCCATACCACCCTGAACGCGCCCGATCTTGTCTGATCTCGGAAGCTAAGCAGGGTCGGGCCTGGTTAGTACTTGGATGGGAGAAAGCATCAACAGTAGACTAGAAGAAGCAGAGGATCGCATCAGTGAGTTAGAAAGACAAGGTAGGAAAAAAAATACCCTAGCAGAGCAAATTCTAGAAAAAAAATTAAAAAGCAGGAGGAGAGCCTAAGAGAACTTTGGGACAACATGAAAAGAACAACATCTGTGTAATAGGGGTGCTGGAAGGAGAGGAAACTGAGCAAGGAATAGAAAGCTTGTTTGAAGAAATAATGACAGAAAACTTCCCTGATATAGGGAAGAAAAAACTCACACAAATCCAAGAAACTCACAGAGTCCCAAATAAAATGAACCCCAAAAGACCAATGCCAAGACACATTATAATTAAATTAGCAAACACCAATGACAGAGTAAGAATCTTAAAAGCGGCAGAGAGAGACAGAAAATTACCTATAAAGGATCCCCCTTTATAGACTAGCGACAGATTTCTCAACAGAAACACATCAGGCAAGAAGGAA
The DNA here is from genome assembly GCA_004026665.1 of Murina feae. Classification (NCBI taxonomy): domain Eukaryota; kingdom Metazoa; phylum Chordata; class Mammalia; order Chiroptera; family Vespertilionidae; genus Murina; species Murina feae. The sequence goes on along the minus strand of PVJC01054208.1, from coordinate 8,252 downwards.
ATGGAATGAAATATACAAAGTAATGCAAAGGAAGGGTCTGAACCCAAGAATACTGTACCCACCAAGGCTATCAATCAAAATTGAGGATGAAATCAGGAGCTTCACAGACAAAAAAGGACCAAGGGAGTTTGTTACCACCAATGCTAGAAATGTTAAAGGGTCTGCTGTAAAAAAAAAAAGAGAAAGAAATGAAGAAGGAACATAGGGGTAAAGAATAAAAATGGTGACAAACAAGTACCTATCTAATCTAATCTAATCTAATAAAAGAGTAATATGCAAATTAACCATCACTCCAAGACACCTAAGCCACACCCACAAGCCAATCACAGTGGCTGTATGCAAATTAACCCAGCCAAGATGGCAGCTGGCAGCCACGGAGCTAGAGCAAACAGAAGGGTTCTGTTGCACCAGTGATGGAGTTGAAACTGCCTGCCTAGGCTGGCGAGACCTCTGTTCAAGGCAACAATGTTTCAATTATAGAAGCCACGGAGCTGAAGCAAATAGGAGGCTTCGCCTGACGAGGCCTCTGCTCAAGGCACAAAGTTTCAATTATAGAAGATAAATAAACCCCAGACACCTGAAACCAGCCAGCCTCACTGGGACGTTGGGTCAATGGGAGCTGTGGGCAGCCTGAAAACGGCCCTCAGCCCCTCACCCAGGCTGGTCAGGCATGCCAGCAGGTGGACATCCCCCAAGGGGGTCCCAGACTGTGAGAGGGCACGGGCTGGGCTGAGGGACTCCCCTGAGTGCACAAATTTTGTGTGTACTGGGCCCCTAGTCAATAATAACTTTATATATAAATGGATTAAATGCACCAATCAAAAGACATAGGGTAACTGAGTGGATAAGAAAACATGACCCATATATCTGCTGTCTACAGGAAACTCACCTCAGAAAAAAAAGATGCACACAGACTGATGGTGAAGGGATGGAAAAAGATTTTTCAGGTGAATGGAAATGAAAAAAAAGCTGGGATAGCAATACTTATATCTTACAAATTAGATCTCAAAGTGAAGGACATAAAAAGAGATAAGGAAGGCCATTTCATGATACTAAAGGGAGCAATCCAACAAGAAGAAGTAACTCCGGTAAACATATACGCACCCAATATAGGAGCACCCAAATACATAAAAAACCTTCTAGAGGATATCAAGGGAGAGATTAACAGCAATACAATTATAGTAGGGGACTTTAATACCCTATTATCACCACTGGAAAAATCCTCTAAACAAAAAAATCAGCAAATAAACATTAATCCTAAATGACTCACTATATCAGATGGAATTAATTGACATCTTCAGAACACTTCACCCCAAAGCCACAGAATATACATTCTTCTCAAGTGCACATGGGTCATTCTCAAAGATAGACCATATATTGGGTCACAGGCAAAGTCTCTTCAAATTCAAGAAGATAGAAATCATATCAAACATCTCATATCACAATGGCATAAAACTGGAAATCAACTACAATAAAAACAATCCAAAATAATCAAACACATGGAGACTAAATAGCATGCTATTAAACAATGACTGGGTTACCAAAGAGATCAAATAAGAAGTAAAAAACATTATGGCAACAAATGACAATGAAAACACAACAATCCAAAACCTATGGGACACAGCAAAAGTAGTTTTGAGAGGGAAGTTCATAGTGCTACAAGCCTATTGCAAAAAACAAGAAACAATGATAATAAATTACCTAGTCCTACAACTCAAAGATTTAGAAAGAGAGCAACAGGAAAAGCCCAGTGTAAGCAGAAGGAAGGAGATAATAAAGATCAGAGCAGAAATAACTGACATAGAAACAAAAAGAAAAAAAATAATACAAAAGATCAACAAAACCAAGAGCTGGTTCTTTGAAAGGATAAACAAGATTGATGAACCACTAGCCAAGCTCACCAAGAAGCAAAGAGAAAGGAACCAAATAAACAAAATCAGAAATGAAAGAGGAGAAATAACAACAGACCCCACAGAAATACTAAGGTTTGTTAAAAAATACTATGAACAACTCTATTCCAACAAACTGGACAAACTGGAGAAAATGGACATATTCCTAGAAAAATACAATCTTCCAAAACTCAGGAAGAATTTAAAAATCTTAATAGGCCAATAACTATGGAAGATATTGAAGCAGTAATAAAAAAGCTTCCAGCAAACAAAAGCCCAGGACTAGATGGCTTCACAGGGGAGTTTTACCAAACATTCAAGGAAGAACTAAAACCTATCCTCCTCAGACTATTCCAAAAAATTCAAGAGGAAGGAACACTTCCAAGCTCATTCTATGAAGCCAGCATTATCCTAATATCAAAACCAGACAAAGACAACACAATGAAAGAGAATTACAAGGCCAATATCCATCATGAACATAGACGCCAAAATCCTCAACAAAATCCTAGCAAATCAGATCCAGCAGTACATCAGAAAGACCATTCACCATGACCAACTAGAACTTATCCCAGGGATGCAAGGATGGTACAATATCCACAAATCAATAAACGTGATACATCACATAAACAAATGGAGAAATAAAAACCAGACAGTCATTTCAATTGATGCAGAAAAAGCATTTGACAAAATCCAACACCCATTTTTGATAAAAACTCTCAGCAAGATGGGAATAGGAGGATCATACCTCAACATAATAAAAGCCATATATGACAAACCCACAGCCAACATCATACTCAATGGGCAAAAACTAAAACCATTTCCCCTTAGAACAGGGAGAAGACAGGGATGCCCTCTCTCACCACTCCTGTTCAACATAGTACTGGAAGTACTATTGCAATTAGACAAGATGAAGAAATAAAAGGCATCCAAATTGGAAAAGAAGAAGTAAAACTGTCCTTATTTGCAGATGATATGATAGTGTACATAAAAAAACCCTAAAGACTCCATCAAAAGTTATTATATTTAATAAATGAATTTGGCAATGTAGCAGGATACAAAATTAATGCCAAGAAATCTATGGCATTTCTACGTACCAATAGTGATCTTACAGAAAGAGAGACTTAAAAAGCAATCCCATTTACCATCACACCAAAAAAGGTACTTAGGAATAAATTTAACTGAAGAGGTAAAAGACCTCTACTCAGAAAACTATAGGACATTGAAAAAAGAGATAAAGGAAGACATAAACAGATGGAAGAACAAACCATGTTCATGGATTGATAGAATCAATATAATTAAAATGTCCATACTACCCAAAGCAATTTATAAATTCAACACACTCCCCATCAAAATACCAACTGCGTACTTCACAGATCTAGAATGAACTCTCCAAAAATTCATCTGGAATAAAAAAAGACCCTGAATAACTGCAGCAATCCTGAGAAAGAACAACAAAGTAGGTGGGATCTCAATACCAGATATCAAGCTGTATTACAAAGCCACAGTGCTCAAAACTGCCTGGTACTGGCACAAGAATAGACATATAGACCAATGGAACAGAATAGAGAACCCAGAAATAGACCCGAACCAATATGCTCAATTAATATTTGACAAAAGAGGCAAGAACATACAATGGAGTCATGACAGTCACTTCAGTTTGGAAAATTGGACAGATACATGCAAAAAAATGAAACTAGACCACCAACTTACACCATACACAAAAATAAACTCAAAATGGATAAAGGACTTAAATATAAGATGGGAAACCATAAAAATATTAGAGGAATCCACAGGTAGCAAAATCTCAGACATATGCCAAAAGAATTTCTTCACTGACACAGCTCCTAGGGCAATGGAAACTAAAGGGAAAATAAACAAATGGGACTATATCAAAATAAAAAGCTTCTGCACAGCAAAAGAAACCATCAACAAAACAACAAGAAAGCCCACTGCATGGGAGAACATATTTGCCAATGATATCTCTGATAAAGGTTTAATCTCCAACATTTACAGGGAACTCATACAACTTAACAAAAGGAAGATAACCCAATAACAAAATGGGCAACGGACCTAAATAGACACTTTTCCAAAGAGGACATAAATAAGGCTAAGAGACATATGAAAATATGCTCAAAGTCACTAATCATCCGAGAGATGCAATTCAAAACAACAATGAGGTACCATCTCACACCTGTCAGAATGGCTATCATCAACAAATCAATAAATGACAAATGCTGGCGAGGATATGGAGAAAAAGGAACCCTTGTTCACTGCTGGTGGGAATTCCAGACTGTGGAGAACAGTATGGAGTTTCTTCAAAAAACTAAAAATGGAACTTTCATTTGACCCACTGATCCCACTTCTAGGAATATATCCCAAGAAACGAGAAACACCAATCAGAAAGAATATATGCACCCCTATGTTTATAGCAGCACAATTTACCATAGCTAAGATTTGGAATCAGCCTAAGTGTCCATAAGCAGATGAGTGGATTAGAAAACTGTGGTACATCTACACAATGGAATACTATGCTGCTATAAAAAGGAAGGAACTGCTACCATTTGCAATAGCATGCATGGAGCTGGAGAGCATTATGCTAAGTGAATAAGTCAGTCAGAGAAAGATAAATATCACATGCTCTCACTCATTTGTGGATTATAATGAACAATATAAACCAATGAACAAAAACTGATGTAGTGACAGAGAAACATTGATCAGATGCTCAAAACTCAGAGGGAATGTAGAGGAGGGTGGGGGTGAGGGGAAGAGATCCACCAAAGGACTTGTATGCATGCATATAAGCATAAGCAATGGATGTGGACAAAGGGGTGAGGGTGAGGGCAGGAGTGGGGGACGAGAGGACATTGGGGGGATAAGATCACATTTGTAATATCTTAATCACTAAAGGGGAAAAATTGAAAAACAAAACTAAAAAAAACAAAACAAAAACAACAATGAGGTACCATCTCTCACCAGTAAGAATGGCTATCATCAACAAATCAACAAACTACAAGTGTTGGAGAGGATGCAGAGAAAAAGGAACCCTCATGCACTGCTGGTGGGAATGCAGACTGGTGCAACCACTATGGAGGATAGTATGGCGTTTCCTCAAAAATTTAAAAATGGAACTGCTTGCCCTGACTGGTTTGGCTCAGTGAATAGAGCATTGGCCTGCAGACTCAGGGGTCCCAGGTTCGATTCCGGTCAAGGGCATGTGCCTTGGTTGCTGGCACATCGCCAGTGGGGAGTGTGCGGGAGGCAGCGGATCGATGCTTCTCTTTCCTTGATGTTTCTAGCTCTCTGTCCCTCTCCCTTCCTCTATGTAAAAAATCAATGAAATATATTTTTAAAAAATGTAACTGCCATTTGACCCAGTGATCCCACTTCTAAGGATATATCTCAAGAAGCCAGAAACACCAATCAGAAAGGATATATGCACCCCTATATTCATAGCAGCACAATTTACCATAGCTAAGATTTGGAATCAGCCTAAGTGCCCATCAGCAGATGAATGGATTAGAAAACTGTGGTACATCTACACAATGGAATACTATGCTGCTGTAAAAAAGAAGGAGCTCTTACCATTTGCAACAGCATGGATGGAAGTGGAGAGCATTATGCTAAGTGAAATAAGCCAGTCAATGAAAGAAAAATACCACATGACATCACTCACTTATGGATAATAAAGACCATTATAAACTGATAAACAAAAATAGATACAGAAGCACAGCAGCATCAAACAGACTGTCAAACTAACGCAGAAAAGGCTGGGGAGTATTGGGGGGTAGGGGAGGCCGGGGAAGGTCAAGGGGAAAAAAAAGAGACATATGTACTACTCTTTGTAATATTTTAAGCAATAAAGAAAAAAAAGAGCCAAGAATTTGAGGAAAGAGTTCCATATTTCTGTTGCTCCCCTCTATGTCACTGCCTTTCTGATATTTTTAAAATCTAAATTTACAGCTGTTTGCAGTCCCAGACTTCAGTGTCTGTCTCTTAAGTCCAGTGGGACCATCACTTTCTGCTAAAGCCCTGTTCCTTTGTACCCTGCCCCAAACTGGTGGGTTACCTCAGAGAACAATCTCACTTAGAAATCTTCCCACAAGGATCATGTGGTTTTGTGCTCCAGTGCATCTACACAATTATGTATTACATTTTTTGTAAGAGCATAGGTAATTGCTATTGGACAGAGTGTATGTCAAATAAAAATTACTTTGCTATTTCTTAAAGTTCAATTCTGGAAGATATTTGTCTGACGGTTTTTGGCCCATTGTTTTCTGTATAACTTTTAGAATCTGCTGGTCACATTCTGCTGACAACCCTGATGGGATTTTTATGGCAATTGCATTGAATTTATGGATAGATCAGAGGAGAAATGATACCAGAAGAATGGAGGTGCCATCAATGGAAATGAGGAAGGCTATTATTGATAGAGTAGGTTTTGAGGGAAAGATCAAGAATTCAGTTTTGGACAGGGTAGGTTTGAAAGCTCTATTCACTATCTAAGTGGAAAAATGATATATCTATTCAACATCTAAGTGAATTTATGGGCCTGGAGTTCAGGAATTTGCCAAAACTGATAGTGCTCACCAAATATCCTTGTGGCTGTTTACATTTTCTAGCCCTCCTTGGAGTTAGATTGGGGCCATGGCGTTAGTTTCCAGATAACAGGATGTGTGTAGAAGCGGTGTAAACCAAGGCTAGGCTGGCCTTTTAAGACATCTGATGAAATCCCCCAGTTTTCTTTTTTCATAGTGGTAACATAGGAAGCCATAGGCAGATGTGTAGCTATGATACATGTCAGACTATAACATGAAATGAGGGAAACACTGAGCTGCTAGAATTTCTTTGTAACCGCAGCATAATCTGTCTATATTTGACCAAGGCATATTTGACTAATGCAATGGGAAATAGACTAGAGAGAGAGTTTTGAGGGTTTATCTGTACATTGCGACATTCAGGTCCATGAGACTAGATGACACTAGAAGAACAACTTGAGATAGAAAAAAGAAAAGAAAGCCTTAAGCCTAGTTGGTGTGGCTCAGTGGATAGAGCATCAGCCAGCGGACCGAAGGGTCCTGGGTTCAATTCTGGTCTAGGACACGTACCTCAGTTGCAGGCTCCTCCCTGGCCCTGGACCCTGGTCAGGGCTGTGCAGGAGGCAACCAATCGATGTGTTTCTCTCACATTGATATTTCTCTCTGTCTTTCCCTCTTTCTTCCACTCTCTAAAAATTAATGAAAAAATATCCTCAGGTGAAGATTAAAAAAGAAAGAAAGAAAGCCCTGAGCCTTGTGCATTTCAATATTAAGAGGTCATGGGGGAAGAAACGGAAATTAAGGAGTAGCTACCAGTGAGGTAGCAGGAAAAGCAGGAGAATCCAATATCCTGGAAGAAAATATTTCAAGTGGGAGGAATGATCAAATGTTCATTCTTGTTAATGAGATAAAGTAAGGATAGACCAGAGAGCCGAGCCTTGGGTTCAGCAATGTGGAGGCCATTGATCATACTGGAAAGCAGGGCCAATGAAGTAATGGGGGTAAAAGTCTGACTGACAGGGATCTGGGAGAGAATAGAAGAATTGATGACAGTGAGTATAGTAGCTAAAGGGGTAGTGGGGTTTTTGTTTTTGTTGAGGGAAAGAAATGCATGTTTATATGGTGAACCAGAGGGTAAAGGTGATGATGCAGGAGGAAGAGGGGATAATTTCTGGAGCAATGCTCTTAATTAGGAAAGGGCTGGGGATACATGCAGTTCACAAATGGAGAGACAGACCTTAGATATGCATATAGTTAATCCGTGGTGATAGGAAGACAGAGTTCATGGATACAGAGGCGTGAAGAGGAACGGATATGATGATGGAAGTTTGTGGAAGATCTCTTCTGATTCATGTCACCTTTGACTCATTCAACTTCATTTTCTTTCCTTTACCATTCACATCTATCACTTATCAAGCCCTGCCTAAGATCTATCTATCTATCTATCTATCTATCTATCTATCTGTCATCTATCTATTTATCTTTAATATTTTTTATTGACTTTTAGAGAGAGGAAAGGAGAGGGAGAGAGAGAAACATTGATGTGAGGGTGAAACATTGATTAGCTGCCTCCTGCATGCCCCATACTGGGGATCGAGCTCACAACCCAGGCATGTGCCCTGACCAGGTACCTTTCAGTGCATGGGACATCGCCCAACCAAGTGAGCCACACTGGCCAGAGCAAACCCTGCCTACTATAATTGCTAATTTTCTCATAAATGATTCCTCTTCTTGTTGCTATTTCAGTAATTTGGTTATACCATCTTACTACCTGAACTTTATTGGACTTGTTTCCTTGAAACTCATCTTCCACACCTTTCCCAGAGAC